>SJXQ01002274.1:184239-268095 GCA_006408695.1 Aepyceros melampus
TTCATATATATATATATATATATATATATATATATATATATAATCTAATTTATCTTCAAAGAATCCCATGAGAAAATTGTCATTCCCCTCCTTAGTTTATGGAAAAGAAAACTGAGGCACACCAAATTTATTTCACTCAACTTCATGCTGCTAATGAGTGGCAAAGTTGAGATTCAAACTCGGCAGGCTGACTCTAGAATCTGTGCTGTTAACTTACTATTAATATATTCCTTCTGCTAGAAAAGATGCAAATTTCTAATAGGAAAGCTGAATACAAATGCAACTCAGCCAATCAATTCACTGAAAAGTCACTTAATCAGCTCCTTACACAGGGGAAGGGAAGGAAAACAGGAAGCAACCTGGCCAAACGCGTGAACCCACAAAATTTGCTTATTTAGTAACAATTCAAATGCAAACCAAAGCATTATACTCCCACTGGGATTTAAAGGATAATTAACTAAACTGAGAGTTAGGAAATATGGATTCTATGCCAGTGCTGCTACCAACTACTTACATTCTCTTGGGTAAGTAATTAGTTTCCATATCTGTAAATGGGACAGTGTAAAAAAATGTTCAATAATTCTGCCTGAATGAATACTACTTCAAGAACACGGTTCCCAGGGGTCCACTCTGCTATCCTTCAAGGATGTTATTTATGCTTTTTCTGGGGTCTGTCCCTGTCACACTTTCAGGTTACCTGAGATGTATTTATAAGCTTAGATTATAGAATGGAAGAAGAAAGATAAAGAAAGTAGCAAAGGAAAACAATAAATAATAAATAGTTTGATAAGATTCTTATTCACTAATCTTAGAGAATTCACTTCCCAGAGGTAATGATAACAATAAGAAATTCTTTATGCCCTTGAGGGGGGGGAAAATAACATGGTTAATATTATTATCCATATTAATAGAACAGATAATGAATATAAAGCAAAAAATAATGAAATACTGTCGAGTCTTAGAGTCTTTGGGATATCGTCATATATACCTAATCAGACATGCCTTCTTACTCACTATGTGTAATTTCATACTTGTCTTCCTTCCTCCTTATCTACTCTCAACTCTAGAAAGTGAGTACATTCATATGGACATAAGAAGGGAGCCTCATCCTCAGATCCACAGGCTACTAGAAGAATGCACTCTAAACCTCTCTGTGTTGAAAATACACAGAGCAGAAGCTTCAGCACACTGTGCCCAGCAGTCTCTACCGCATACAGCTGGGTGACCTTGGACAAGTGTCTGGACCTCTCTGAGTCTCAGCCACTCATGTAGAGTGCAGTCTTATCACGAGAAACAGTGCTCCCATGTCAGAGTCCACGAGATAGCAAACATTTCATACATGCTACAAATAATCATTGCAGTTTTCAAATGTTTCTTTCATTGATTGGTTGCTCTAGTTAGAAACCTCTGCCGTGACCAAAACTTGAAGTTTCCCAAAGCTGGGATATAATTCAGGATGAGGTCACTGAGCAGCCAGCTCCTCTCTGAGGACATAGTCAGCCACTCTGAGCACTGGAATTTTCAGTTGAGGAGATACAAGAAAATGTGGGGGGAGGCACAGATATTGTAACCAGGACACTTCATAGATAAAGCACAGTTAAAGGGACCCTAAGGAGTGAGAGCTATAGCTCGCTTGTAAATAAACATGTGGCCAGCCTGGAAAGAACTGAGCCTTTGAGATCCTTAGAACTGGGTTTCAGTTCTCATTCTGAAACTCACTGGTTAATAATAGGGGCAGAGGAGGGTACTGAATCTCCTCCTCTGATTCTCCCTCTGTAAAACTAGGAATTTAAAACCTCTCTCAGGAAGCTGTGCTGGGAACTAAGACGCTGATGTGATAGCCCGATGCCCAGCACATAGAAAGCTTTCAATCGCTCCCCCCATCCAAGCTATCTGGAAAATAATTTTCTAATTTCAGGGATGATAGGATGGTCAGTTATATGTGATTAAATAGTGTTCCCGTGTCAGAGTAAAAGATCATGAGAATCATCAGACCATTCTTATAGATCTTACCATACAAATATGTTTTTTAATAAGAAATACAAGGCCCAGGAAGATGTCCTGGATCCCTTCAAGGAAGTCCCCCTGAGAAGACCGTCTTGTCTTATTATTTTAAGAGGGACATGACGTGTTGTCAGAACGAATGACAGGAATTCACAGCCTTGGAAACTGGAACCCAGGACTCCAGTCGAGGAGCCTGACAATCTGGTCTCTGACTCTGACAGCACCCTCTGCCCTCTGAGCATTCCCTTTCCTCTGCACCCCTGCGCCTCCTTCCTTTCCTCCCAATCTGCTTTTTCTTCCCTGTCAGCCAGGAGGGACAGCTGGTGATATTTAGCCCAGTGGTAGTGAACCCCAGGGCCACAGGTCAAAGAATGTGGGATTATTTCTCCCATAGAATAAGCACCGAGTGCTAAAGAACTGGACAGTAATGTTCTGCCTAAAGTGGTGACCGCCTCCTTAGCCAGGGATACAAAGTAAGCTCACATGAGCTCACATCGCAAGGGGAAAAGCTTACACTCCTCAAAGGGAGGACAGCCTGACAGTGCCTCCTGCATCGGGCGGCTCCGTCTATTTACTTAATTGAGAATTGGGAACAGATGCCTGACGGGAGTCCACTGGGAAGTAGAAAGGCCAAACCACACCCTTTCTTGAAGAACTCTGAGAGAGTTTAGCTTGATTTCGATGTCTTTGAAATTCCAGTCTTGGGGAGGGGTGGTAAAAGAAAGATAAGTAGACTTCTATCACAAATAAAACATCATGGCAATAGGATAATTTGATGAAAGCATAAACCTTTTCTTCCTGTTAGTGATCTAGAGGCAGAGCATGGGGTAGCTGACTTTATCGTATATGAAAATACCAGGCTGCACAGCTCATTTCTGTATCCAAAAACATAGGCTCAAGCTTGTTTTCCCTTTAAGTTACATAAAATATGGGTCTTGTTGGGGTGGGGACTGGAAAAAATATATACATATATATAATGTATTTATAAAGATACTTATATTTACATAAATATAGATATATTTCCCAACTTTAAGTAATAATAGATTATACAGATTTAAGCTGGAAAAACAAAGATGCTGAGACTTTCCTCCTCACTTATGCATAAAAGCATCTAGAACCAAGGACTTCATAATTAGAAAGGATACTACATCAACATGAATATAAAATGTATATTGAAATACTCTACAATAAAATTCAGACTGTGGTTCACACTCACACTTTTTTCTTCCCTCCCATTTTTCTAATTAGTAAGGTTACAGTACATGGATCTGTAGCCACAGAAAATCTGTGCAAGAGGGACCCACACAGTTTAGGGGAAATAAAACGATAAATGCTTATGTTTTTATCAAAGCCCTGTCCCTTAGAGTGGGCTTCCCTGATAGCTCAGTTGGTCCCTTACAGTAATTTTTAATTGTACTTGGAAACTCTTTTTTTTTTCTCCTAAGCAGGCCAAAACCTTGTCTCTGAAATACCATTTACAATGTTTGTTTGCTTTGCATGCCCTCTTTTCATAGAGAGCTTGCAGGAAAAAATAAACACAGGTCTTATTCCTATCAGCAACATGTCCCAAATTAGTGAGGTTCAAATGACACAGTTCCACTCCAGTGCACAGAGAAGCCTGTCAGCCCTGAGCTTCTTGAGACAGAGTATGTGCATTTCCTTTTTTGATAAAAAAAAAAATAAATAACTTTTTGGATCAAGACTTTGGAAAGAAATTGTGTTGGCCCAAGGAGATGTGCTTAGAAAAGGCCAGACTCTATCTTGAAAGGGAAAAAAAAAGAGAAAAAAGCCAAAGGTCACACAAACATGGATTTCCCAGGGGAATGATATTTCCTCCAGATAAACTGTCCCCTAAACAAGATTTTGCTGCAGAAGAGAATGAAGAATCCACACAGGTACATGAGCTGCAAGGTGCAATGGATTTGGAATATTAGCCTGGTCCACACATGCTCTCATTCTAACATTCAAATTATCCTAGTTATGACGGCAGATGCCTTAGCCTAAAGACCAGTGCTGAGCACGTAGAAGGCATTGAATGATATCTGATGAACAATCACTTTGCTGTATAGCAGTAATTAATGCAACACTGTATTGTAAATTAACTATACTTCAATAAAAAAAAAACAAAAAAGAAAAATTTTAAAAGTGAATGAATCTCCCATACCCAGAAGGGCTTAATATCCATGGAAACCAACTAATACATAAGTCCTTAGACATCTAGGTACAGGGGTGTATTTTGATAATTGTTTTCCAGCTCTTCCTGAAACCATTAAATTCCCTAGAAGATGGGATCAAATAATCATTAATACTGTTCCATATTTCTAGGACCCAGGTAAATCTCAGGGCCCTGAGCTTGCTTGTTTCAAAATATCTTAGACTTAAGTCCTTATATTTCCAGACTGAAATCCCAAAATTCAAGAACAAAGGTAGCAACACTCAAAATGATTGATCGTTGTTGCTGTTCGTTCGCTAAGTCATGTCCGAATCTGTGACCCCATGGACTGCAGTGCACCAGGCTTTCCCGTCCTTCACTATCTCCCCAAGTTTGCTCAAACTCATGTCCACTGAGTCAGTGATGCCATCCAACCATCTCATCCTTGATTAAACATATTATTTTAGGGACTTCCCTGGCAGTCAGTGGTTAAGACTTTGCCTTCCAATGCAGGGTACCTGGGTTTGATTTCTGGTGGAGGAGCTAAGACCCCACAGGCCTTGAGGCCAAAAAACCAAAACATTGAAAATGAACTTATGGTTGCCAAGGGGAAGGGATAATTAAGGACTTTAGGAAGGTCATGTACACATTGCTGCATTTAAAATGAATAATCAACAAGGACCTATTGTACAGCACGTGGAACTCTGCTCAATGTTATGTGGCAGCCTGGATGGGAGGGGAGTTTGGGGGAGAATGATACATGTATACGTATGGCTGAGTCCCTTCACTGTTCACCGGAAACTACTACAACATTGTTAATTGGCTAAAATGGCTATACTCCAATACAAAATAAAAAATTTAAAGTTTGGGAAAAAAAAAAAAAAACATAGTGAACTTAATAAACAAGTTGGATGGGTTAAAAAAATTAGAAGCAATGTTGTAACAAATTCAATAAAGATTTTAAAACAGATATATCTTTAAAATTATGTATGTATTATTTTGTATTTGCATGCAATATAGTAGATACTGTTATCATTATAGTACACACCTACACACATAGATACACACACACAGACACACACACACACAATCAACCTATCGACCTGGAAAGACCTATTTTTGCACTAAGGCTCTGAAATTAATCATGCATGTGACCTTGAACGAGCAATAAACCTCTCTAGGCCCCAATTCCGCAACTGCATAATAAGAAGACAATGAGATCGATGGTGTCCCAGTTCACTGCGTGTTTGAACCACCTAGGAGCTTTTAAAAGTCTTGATACTTCAGTTGGACCCCAGACCAATTTAATCAGAATCACTGGGGGTGGGAACAGAGCATTCTAGGCTTTAAGTTGCCTCAGATGATTTCAAGGTGCAGCCTGCAGTGAAGGTTCCTGGACTAGTGACCTCTAAGCCTCCTTCCTCTTCTATAACCTGGGATTCTCGAGTTCAGAAGAGGTGAGATGGCTTCTCCTGGGGTGAGAACTGCTGCCCTTCATGTGTCCTTAGCTGCTTGAACCAAATTGCTTCGGAACTGCAAACCAACACATTACTATGCCCAAACTAGCACTCCCAAGTGATGCTGGGCCAGGCAGAGTCTGGTCGATGCTAACACTAGAATAAAGGAAGCAGGGCCAGCTACTGGTCAGAGGTTAATGCCAGCTCCTGAGAGCAGGAACACCACAAGGCTATGTCTAGAGAATGTTTCAGTTCCTGTAATTTTGCCAAATCTCTCTTCTTCTACTCTGCCTTTTCTCATCTAAAAGGAGTTTCTTGAACTTGTCCTTGACAAGCCTTGGTTAACTTACCTGATCTGAATGGGTGAGAACAGTGGTTCCTACTTAACATGCTCTCTAGGGCTGTGCTTAGAAAGGGCACACCCCTTCTTTCCATCCCGCTGCCCCCTCACCAAGTCTCACGGATGAGATTCTGAAAGGGCATGGGGGTGGTGGGGCAGAGTCCAGGGGCCTGACTTACTGACAGCTATCTGTGTGCCAGACACTCTATTTACATCGTCTTTCATCCTTGATGTTGGAATTATCCCTCTTTTACAGTGAAGAAAAACGGGCTTGGAGTGGTAACCTGAGTTGCCTAAGGACACTTCCAGTTGGTCAGTGGCAAAGTCCTGATTGAGCTCAGGTGAAAGTGAGCTCAACTCTGCTGAACACACAGTGAACGGACTTTTCACTTACATTTTAATTAGGAAGCAGCACAGGATATCCAAAGCTTAAGGAAGATTCAGGCAACTCTGAACCAGCTCGCGGGAAGGTTCAAGACTCACTGAAAGAAATGAGCAGGCCTTTCCATGAATCCCCTCCCTTTCCCTGGCCTTCCATCTCATCAAAACGCAAAGCTTCGAGAACTTTTCAAAATGAAGCATACTCCCCACTCCTTCCACCTCCCCTTTTATAGTCAGACTACAATCCTCATTCCAAAAATAAATCGGCCTGATGAGAGGCCAGAAAAAGCAAAGCTTAATAGTTTTATACTTTCATTATTTAGTTAAGGGACATTCGTTGGACAGATTTTCATCACATTTTTACAAATTCCCCACTGAATAAATAATTCTAGGATATGCCGAAATTACTCTGGCCTTCTGACCCAACATGTCTTTGTAATTACTTGGCACTCCAACTGTATGCTACTTAAATTAGGTAACAGTCATCAAGTTATTTTTAGGCCATAGCAACACACACACACACACACACACACACGGCTGTACCTAACTTGTTATTTGCACTCCTTTGGAAGAGAGGCCAAAACTGCAGTTTTACTGACACCATCATTTCTGTTCAACCAACAGTAATACTACTGGGCTACACGGAGGGAGAGTTCACTCTGTATGAGGAACTGTTCTAGACACTGTACACATTAATTCATTTACTACCTAAACTACCACCAGGAGAGTGCTGCTGCTACATCCTTTTTGTAAATAAGGAAAATAGGGAAGTAAGGGAAGTAGCCATTGGCACATAGCTAGCAAAGCGTGAGCCAAGACGCTAAGACAGCCTGGCCCCCTGCTCCTGCCTGAATCTCTCCACCATTTGCTACACGGCTAATATTCAGTATGTCTGGATGTTAAACAGAAGGTCAGAATCACAACACTAAACCTGTGAAAATAGATTATGCCTTTGTTTCACATATCTTAAAAAAAAAATCCTAACATCCCTGACAGACAAGAGGAAGACTTTTGTTTCTCCCACAAAACAATGCAGAAGAGAAAACATATTTCCTCAGAGTCTCTGATGTCTAAGCACAGCCCTTCACTTTGTCATCAGACTCAGTACTGCCTACAAGTATTGACTTCAGAGCCTTTTGTGACTATGGGAGGATATACCATCTATGTTGCTCACTTCAGGAGTTTTGATGGAAAGTTTTCTAGCATAAAAAGTTACCTCTCTATGTGATCAGATCTTTGCTACTGAATCAGCTTCCTGAAGTGGTACTCACTCATCCCCCACCAGCCCTGCCCCCAGTAAATACCGCTGACTCAGAGGCAGACCTGTTTTGTGACAGCACAGAGCAAGTACAGGTATGGGACCCGACAGACCCTGTGGAAGAGGACGCTATAGGTCCCTCCCAGTCTAGGAGAGTGGGTGGGTGTTGGTGGGGTGGAGGGCGCTGCCCCATAGATTCAATAGTAGCCAGTTAGTCAAAATGGAATTCCAAGCTTGAAAAAGTCAACAGACACATTACACCAATATTTAGGAGTGAAAATGCTGTCCGTACAGTACTATAAAATATGCCCATCCTTCTTAATTTGAAAGCATGAAGTTTAAACATGAAACATACTGAAATATAGTCAAATATTATCTATATTCTAATATATTTCAACAACCAATAAAGGAAGAGAAAGCAGAGAGGGAAAACATTAACAATTGTTTAATCTGGGTACTAGGTATATGGTGATCATGATACTCTTTTCTGGGTTTCTCTGTATTTGAAAGCTTTTATAATAAAAGTTTTAAAGACACAGATTGTCTTTAAAGAGGAGGTGATAATAGACTATCCATTCCTACATAGGTAAATGACAAATGACTTCCCTGAACCCAGCCTTGCTGAAAAGACAGGGAACCTTACAAACATCATAGCAAAGATGGTAGCTCTCATTATGGAAAACCCAGAATCATCTAGCCTCCTTATTCAGCTGGGTGCAAAATCACATTAAAAATCAACTTTGTGTAAAACAGATTATAATTCTTTCAAAGCCTTTACAAGTCTCTACACATGTACCCATTTGACCAGGATTTGCCAGGTGGAGTAGAAGCACAGATCTGATGCCATTTCTTCTTTAGAGGATGAGAATAAAATATGAATTCAGACATAGGTCCGAATGGGGAGGGGACTGTAAATTAGAACAGTCCCTTAATCCCAGGGGCTTCTGCGCCTCTGATCAGTTTCTTCCCAACCTGACACAGCATTACTAAAACAGTGTCTGAGCAGCCGCTCTACTTGACAGGCAGCACCAAAAATGGAGAGCATGGCAGTGAAACAGGGGGACATAAAACTTGGACAGGGAGGGCAGCAACCAGTGTTTACAAACAGAAACCAGACAGTCAGATGGGTCAGCCAAAATTAACCCGGGATTGTACTGAAATCTCTGAAAATAAACTCCTGAAGCCTTAGAAGCATCTACCCCAGATGCTAACCAACCCCCACCCCTACCCCCACCACATCTTCCTGCGAAAACCACTCCTTCCAAAATGGTACCGCTACTACTCTTGCTAAAATAAAATCTTACATCACCAAGGGTGGGGATTACCAAAATAAACCTCAGCAGTAAAGCCAGATCAGAATGGTCTGATAGACCCGCTCAAAAACCTAGGTGAAGTTTGCTGGCCATGCCTTCTCAGAGGTACCCACCCCATTTTCACCTCAGATGGTATTAACTTTGGTTTACCCAGATGAAAGGGCAGCTAGAGGGGCATTCTAATACTGATCTCTTTCCCTTCTTTACCATCATGGTCCCAATTTTAGGCCACTGCCCCCATAAAGAGACCAAAATCACAAAATAATAAAGTACATTACAGACCCTTCTGCTCCCAAACTACATATCTTCAACAAAATCCCCAGATATTTGAAGAAAGAGCCCAAACTACAAAAAATACAACCTCTACCACCAGGCAACTTCCAGATCGACCGCTGCTGTGTCTCACCAACCCGAAAATGATGAGCCCTGTTGGCGGTGGTGGCGGCAGGCGCCAGCGGTGACATCAGCAGCATGCCCGGCCCCGCCCCATTGAGGCAACATTACTGACACCGAGGAACAAGCCCAGGCTGCCTGGGCTCTCAGCTGCATCCACAGGAAATGGGGAGAGGAACCCCGCTTTGATCAGCAACACCTAGGAGATTCATTTCCCAGCAACCAACAAGCCACCCCCATACACAATAATGCCCACTCCAAAGTAGAAAGTAGAATCTACAGGTCCTCCTTAACACTCTCAATGTTTAAGTCCAGGGTCATCTTCATGTGGATTATTTGATGCCTGTTCTTAGATCATTTGGACACAAAAGGCCTGCCTTCCCTCATCGGCATCTACTCTACATGAGCGAGAAACCACCCTGAAGATCACTCCATTGGTTCTCCACTTCTTGCTCCCCAATACAAACAAATGAGAAGTTTGTAGAATGTATTTTCTCTTCTGAAAAAGATGAGACAAGCCAGGATCACAGAGACAGAACGCTAGCTGGGTAAACCTACTGGGAATCACTCAAAGTCAGCCAAACAAGAATACAAAATGACAAAATACAAGGATACACAGAGGAAATATGAGCATATCAGTAACCACAAGAAAAACCATCAAAAACAACATAAAATGCCTGGGTGCTGCTGGAACATTCTGGATGTAACTTCCATGATGTTCTCCTTCCCCTGAGAGCCCACCAGCCCTTCCTTAAAGGAAGCTGTACCTTTATGCTAGTTGAGCCCAATAAGAGTAGGTTCGAGGCCAGTGAGGGTGGGCAGGGGAGATGAGGTCCAAGAAATTTAGAACTGGATTTCTAAGAACACTCTGCAACAAAAGGCAGAATGCACCATTGAGAAGACAAGAAGAATTGCAGAACTAGCCCACAAAGGAAAACCAACTACCTTGCTCATTCCAATGGCCTGTTGCAATTTAAATATGCAAGGTGTTCAAAGGAACCCAGCAATGCCTTTGGTCTACACAGCGCAGGAGACTGGCTGGCAATGTGCCCCAGACTGTGTGCCTTGACTCAACACTCAGGGAAAGAGAAGAAAGAAGAAGACTGTCTCTCACTACCACCATCACCACCACCACCTGATAGAAAACACTAAAGATGAAGTGTGGTGTATAGTGTCCCAAAGGATGGCATCCAAGGGCAAAGAGACACATCTGGGAGGGCAAGGGATGCGGACTCCCTCTAGGTTAGGCAACTCTGTGCAGAAAGAGCCCAGAGACAGGTGGGCAATTAATTCCTCCTGCCAAGTCTCAATGACACTGACATCCAGTTATTCACGCTCAGTGTCCTGGGGCAAGTGACCCACCACCCCATCTTGGAAGGAGCTATGATGTCAACAGTTGTCAGGTGACTCCAGAAGAAACAGTGTGTTGGGGAGTATTTCATAAAATGACCCCATCCCTTGGAGTTTGGGCAAGGAATGGATGTTTGGGGTAAACTCTCGGTGGGGCCCTAAAATAAGGATCTCTGCCCCTTTTGAAGGTCACTTTCAGAGAGGTGAGAAAGAGGAAGAATTTCCCACAGAAAGAACTGGTACCTGGAGGTTTACTTGCAGTTCACCACAGTTGCAGTTCCATCAGCTTTGGTTAAGTCTGACAGACAAGAACTTTCCAGCTAGTATGAATGGAACAGAGTTACCAGAGCAGGCGTGACTGCAGATGCCATGTGGTGTCATAGAGCCCCTTTTTAGAAAGATGAGAAAACCATCTCCGAGAGGGGGAAGTGACTTGTACAATGCAAATGAGAAGGTGAATTAAAGACCAGAGCCCAAGTCTTCTGGCTTTCGGTTCAAGGTTGCTGGGTTTCTCTCCCAACCCCAGAATAATTAAGAGAGGGCATGGAAGGAAAGACAAGAAGAAGAAAGGCAATTCTGGTCTTTTGTAGCCAGCGGAAGGAGGAAGCTGGTACTTCTCAGAGAAAACCCAGGGTGACCCCAGGGCTGTGCTTGGGGAGGGGGTGGGGACATTACCTTTCAACACCAGAGGTTCTTTGCCTTCTCTCTTCAGAGACTCGAGGACTATGTGGAGTGGCTGGGAGGGTACCACTCGGCTCGGCTCATTGGTATTCTCATCGTAAACTATAATTTCTTTGGAAAAGATCCTCTTGAAAGAGTCCTTGCCTTCCCTACAGGAAATCAAGTCTAAGACAGTGATCTTGCCCTGCTGCAGTCTCCGCCGGCTGATCTTATCGGCACAGTTAATGTGGACAGCTCCTTGGATGTGACTCTTGTTGTACTCCATGAAGGGCCGGCAGTCAATGATGACAGGGCCCTGGCTTGGCAGGTGACTCTTGCTGCATTTGGTCATCTTCTTGGCCAAGTCATTGGGGTAGATTATTTTGATGCTGGCTAGCTGTTTGGGGGTCCCTGCCACAGGGCTGCCCAACCCACCTGATGGACTTAGAGAGCCTGCATTCTCACTGTTGTTGACCATCTGGCTGCAGGACAGGTGGTAGAGCTTCCGATGGCAGTGGTGGCGGGGCCAGCGGCAATGGCCTGGGTTGGGGCCTGATTGTCCTTGTCGTAGGTTGCCACAGTGCAGCAGCTGGCACTGCTGCACCCACAATTCAGGGAGCGGGCAGAGCCGCTGGATGAGGGCATATACGTCAGATTCGCAGCCTTTAGGGACACAACGGTGGTGGCGATGACAGGAGGGTGGCTGGTACTGCCAGGGGCGGTAGAGCCAAGGTAGCTAGAGTCTAAACAAAGGTTGAGATCCTGAGGTCGAACGGGCCTAGACAGTGCCACCACTACCCTGTCGTCTAAAGGAGACGGAGGCATGAGGAGGCTGAAAACTGGCAATTCAAGAAGAACTCAAGACAGTCTGTAAAGAAGGGGAGGGGGGAAAGAAAGAATAAAGTCATGTGACACAAAAAGCAGTCGAATCCAATCCCTAGGAAAGGACTTTGCATCCCTCTTAGCGAAGTTGTCCTAAGTGCCCAGTATCCTGTCACTCAAAGCTTGACACTCACCACTATGGATTCAAAGAGGATGCACGCCTGAGGACCACCCCCTCCCCACCCCCTGTCCTTGCGGAGTCTAAGGTTAGATGTAGTCTATGCAAATGTTGATGAACAACCTTTCATGGACCCACATCCAAGTTCAGCCTTAGAAACAGTACAAGCACAAATGATCAGAAAAGCTCAAGATGGAAGGGAAGGTTCTTAAGAGGCAGCTCTTCCGGGCCTCACCTCCAGGGCAGAAGTATACTGCAATCATCTGAGAAGGACCCATACGTCCACCCTTGCATACTTTCCATGTAATTCCTTCAGCCACTGCAAAGGCAAAGGAATGACCAAGAGTGCTGGCAAGGCTTATGGGAATATAAAGCAGCTAAATATACATCAGGGGCAGATGTCAACTTTCTGCATATCAGAATGAAAGTAGCCCTCTAAGTGAATCTCTTTAATTTTGAGCTATTCTTACTTTTCTTTCTCCCAAGTCCTTGAAAAGCACAACAAAGCATATTAAAACCTCCCATGTTTCCTATTGCCCTCTTATTTATAAATTAATCTGCATTTCCTCTTTCATTACATACTGGTCCCCTAAAATGAAGCCTCAAGCTAGGGAGGCAGGTCTGGAAACCCTGACCCTGACAGATC
Organism: Aepyceros melampus; assembly: GCA_006408695.1. Taxonomy (NCBI): domain Eukaryota; kingdom Metazoa; phylum Chordata; class Mammalia; order Artiodactyla; family Bovidae; genus Aepyceros; species Aepyceros melampus. Next base: position 197,194 of record SJXQ01002274.1, read on the forward strand.
CATCCCTCAGATGGCTCCCTTGCCGCACCACCCACTCCACTCCCGCCTTTAAGAAAAGGACCACTTCAACTCTCCATTTTCCTCCTTTCCCTACAGGAACATCCTAGAGCTTCTCTCAGCGGAAAGCAGCCACTATGCATAATCTTTTGATCTCACACAGATGTGCCCCCTCTTCAAGAGGATGGATTCATAAAGAAGACTTCCCAGTGAGAAGTAAAGAGTTGCCTGCAGGGGTCTATGTCCTGTCTCATGAGAGGGTACCTGCAAAGGGACAGTTCCTTCCTCCCTCTGGGCATAGAGGCACTCCACTCCCGGGGCCCTGCTCGCTCCTCTCCTACTAGACATACACACAGAGGAGACACCAAACGCCATGCAAGAGGAGCTCATCTAAACCAACTTTAAGAGATGTCTGGAAAAATGTCATCCAACATCCTTCTACACAGGACTGTCACCATTCTCAGACACAGAGCCAAAATGTCACAGGCAGAATACACACACACACACACACACACACACACACACACACACGGGCACGCACCTATCACATCCACAGATCCCCACCGGACTCAGCTTTCTCTCACCACCTTTGGATGGACAAGAAGAATCCAACCCCTGTTCTCCCTCCCTATCTCCTTTCTTCCCTCCCTCCCCCTCCCCTTCTTTCCTTGCGTAGTATTTTTTGAAGAGCGAGTACTATTCCAGAAGCTATAACTGTTTCTCAGCTGGACCCAGCGGTGAAAAGTCTTTGCTATTGTGTTACCTGGTAGGGTACGTCCCAGGATCAACAGTCCATTTCCCTTGAGAGGGACGCAGAAGCGTGCTCACGGAGACACAAGCTGGGACCCCCACCTCCACACAGAGTGCGCGGCGCACACACTCACACTCTCTCTCTCTCTCTCTCTCTCTCTCACACACACACACACACACACACACGCACGCACGGAGTGTATAAAGAGACCTGCATCCCTGCAGCAGAGGGTCGGGCATATATATTGCCCGTGAAACCATCCAGACAGCCTAGGAAACCTCCCCGAAAAACACTGAGCTATCCCCCTCCCACTCTAGTCGCCCTTCCACCTCTAGTTAGCGGCTGGAAAGAAAATTAAGTGGTCAGAGAATGCTGCTTCCCCACTCCGGGGCACTTAACATCCTCCTTCGCAACACAGCGCACTAAGTCCCTGGCCTTTAAAACTGCCGCAAAGCATCCCAACAAACCTCATTTTTTCCTTCGCCCCCAATCCAAATAGACTGCAGAGAGAGTAAACGCACAGGGCGGCGTGAGCCAACAGCGGGAACACTTTAACCTCACCTGCTGTGCTCCTCCGTAAACATCGCAACACACACGCGCGCGCACACACACACCACATACATACTCACTCACACTCACACCGCCTCACACCCCTGGACTCTCAGGAGTAGCCACGGTGACTTCCACTTACTTCATAAATAAGTGTAACCCTCCACCATCTGGCGCTCCGCTTCAGCAAGGGATTCGCACATTCAGCCCTCATTCACTAGGCTTCATTGATCTCCAGCAGCAACATAGTTACTTTCTCTTTTGCTACACTGTAAATGTAAGGTTCTGAGGGGGCGGGCCGCCTGCCGACCGACGGCGTGTTGAACCAATAGGAATCCGGAGAAACCTGACCGCTACTTCGCTGCAGCCCGCGGCCAATGGGCACCTGGAGGGGGCGGAGTCGGGGCGTGGCCATGGCTCTTTAAGGAGGGTTTATCCGACGCCGCTTTGGGTCCACAGTGTTATAATACGGACGGTGATGTCATTGGCAACCAATCAAAAACTTAAAAGGGCCAACTGGGGCCCGCGCGGAGCAGCTGCTCTCTATTTACATGTAAACCGAACCTGCAGGATGCAGTTAACCCTTTCCGGGGCTGAATTGTCAATGGGCTGTGTTCGCCGCTCCGCCTAAAACTGGCTCTGCGAACTTGGCGGGATCCCTGTACATCGCCTCACCAAGGGACAGACCACGCTGTTTATTTTCCTGTCTTACTCTGGCTGGCTGATCAGCCTTGTTAGAATAACTTTCTAAAGGCAAGAGGCAACGAGAATAATCACTATCCCCAGTTGGAAAAACGGGTTCCCTGAGTCCCTCGAGGTGACTTGATAAACCGAAGATTCACGGACGTCGCCCAGCTACCCGAGCGGGGGGATGAATGTAAGCGCGCGGCCAGGGACATCGCTTCTTCTACGGTCTGAGCCCGGGGCCACGCGCTGGAGCCCTGGGCTCCAGCGGGACTGGCAAGTCGGCCGTCCATCCACCGGCAGTGAGGCCCGCCAGCCTCCCCGCGGCTCGAGTCCTCGGGGCCGCCCGCTTGCTCCGGCCGCCAGAAAGCATCGACCGCCCGCCCGCAGATGTCGCTGCCCCTCCGGCTGCCCTACTGCTGCCTGGCGCGGCGGTGGCACGGCGCCCTGTGGCTCGTCTAGTTCAGCGCCCCAGTCACGCCTCCGCTTCCCTCGCCTGTCTCCCGGGGCTCCACCCGTAGCTCGAAGGCAGAGATGCGGAGGGCTGCTCAGAGGCGGCAGCCTGGTTCCCAGTTAGAAGCTACAGAGGGCGCGTCCCCGAGGGACTGCACAGGCGCCACCCCATAGCCCGCGCGCCTGCCCAGGCACCCGGGCAAGGCCTCCTGACTGCTAGCGCCCCCTCTTCCACCCAGCGAGCACGGTCCCCGCGCCGCGCTCCGCAGAGCTGCGCGCTACCGGCCCCAGGCCCGCCTTCCCCTCGCCCTTCCTCAGTTGCCCGCCACCCTGTAGGGCCCCTAGGAGCCGAAGACCCAACAGCCCGGAGCTTCTGGAACAGCCGCGGCTGGAGGAAAGGAGCTGGAGGTGAGAAGAAATAACCAGCTTGAGTCGAGCCGACGGAGAACTGGAGGCGGCGCCGCCCCTCTGGGTTCTCCTGTATTTCGTCGCCGGAGGGGTCGCGGTCAGAGGTGACCATCTGAGCAAAACAGGGGATTTGGAGACGGGTGTGTTGCCAGCTGGCCTGTTTATCATCAGGAAAAATCAGAGAAACTGCTGGAACGTCTTGGGGTAGGAAAAGAAGTGGAGATGATGAGATAAACTGCAGAGAGTTTGCATCAAGGAAGCCTAAAGAAATAGAGCTTTTTTCTTTTTCCTCTGTCTCCTGAGAGAGGCAGGGGTGAAAGAGTGAAATAATTATAGTGGAATAATATGTTATGAGCACTATAGACTATTTGGCTATGATTTTTTTCTCTTACCACATTGAAGGTGTCTGGAGACATACTTCAGGTTGCAAGCCTGATAGGCAAGCTAAGTGACCTGGGGACATATTCACATCATTGCCTTAAGTACAGACCTGAAATTTGAAGACACCAAACCTTGGCCTGCTTGCCAGCTATGTTCAGTGAGCTGAGAGATCCCAAATATACATATGCACACAGTCTAGGCTTCACAGAGATATTTCAAACTGAAGTGAATGCATGCAGTCATCTTAAACAGGAAAGGATTTTTGTAACCCCCGTCTCCACTCACACACCAACACACATACACATTACCCTTTAATGATAACCAGTGACTGGCTTGGGGACACCATTTGGTCCTTACATTTTTGGGGATCAGCAGATTCTGGCCAAGAAAGATAGGTTCTGGATAATTTCCACAGAAATCAGAAAACTTCCCAGAGGATCTAACCTCCAAATATACATATGCACACAGTCTAGGCTTCACAGAGATATTTCAAACTGAAGTGAATGCATGCAGTCATCTTAAACAGGAAAGGATTTTTGTAACCCCCGTCTCCACTCACACACCAACACACATACACATTACCCTTTAATGATAACCAGTGACTGGCTTGGGGACACCATTTGGTCCTTACATTTTTGGGGATCAGCAGATTCTGGCCAAGAAAGATAGGTTCTGGATAATTTCCACAGAAATCAGAAAACTTCCCAGAGGATCTAACCCTGGTCTATTTGCAGCTTTAATAACTTGCTTTTTCCTAACTGTAGATAATTATTGAAAAAATATTGACTAATCCAGGGTTGGAGAGTTCTGACTATAAGTCCTGATTCTGACTCTCATCTCTTATACTGTTCATCCAGAGACACTATGTTTATTTATGTCTGTAAAATAGCAAAACTCCAGCTCAAAAGAAAAAGGAAAAAGTTCTAGTGTAAAGCAGTTTGGGGGTGGGAAGTGGGGAGGTAGGAGGAGTAGGGGGAAGGTGAAGGGGGAGAGGTTCTCTGCAGATCAAGGGCATTCAGTAAAATAAGTATTGTCTTTGCTTCAGGAAATGCTGTGCCTCTAGTTAAAGGTACTCACCACCTATAAGTTATGAATTCATTGCTGACACCTCAGTATCTAAGTCCAAACAAAGCAGGAATTTATGCAATTGAGGAATACTTCTTAACAGCCTTTCTACAAGGCCCAGAGGGGAAAGTAACTTCAAAAGGAAATGCAGTTCATTTAATGAGATGATTATTTTATTATAGTTTCAAACTAGTGGATTATTATAATTTAGTTGACTAAGACTCTAAGCCAGTTCTACTGAAAAATTGGGAAAGATGGCAAAATTCCTCATCGGTTATCAAGCCTAAAACTTGGAATAAACATGTCATTAACATATACAAAGATGTAATTATTTTTTTAATTAAGCGTCTCTAAGTGTATAGTTTATATTCAAATTATAGTGGTAGGGGGAAAAAAAACAGATTTTTTTGTACAAAAAAGAGTTGATTTTGTTCCATTTTTTGTCATAAGTGAGGAAATAGTATCTGCAGTTCTACCCTTAGATTTAAATTAGTGAAAGTGAAAGTGAAGTCGCTCAGTCATGTCCAACTCTTTGCGACCCCATGAACTGTAGCCTATCAGGCTCCTCCGTCCATGGGATTTTCCAGGCAAGAGTGCTGGAGTGGATTGCCATTTCCTTCTCCACCCAGCCAACCAATGGCTGTGAACCTGTTCTGTATACATATATCCGACAAAGCCTTATGTTCAATTTTAGTCCCAAAGAAATAGTGACGCATCTTCCCTGCATTTGAGCGTTCTAACATGATTGTACTGGGCTGTATATTTGTTCTGACAAACACTGTAAAAAAAATATGAGTTCCTTCAGTGCATAGCACTGTGTTAAAACAAAAAGGTGAAGCTAACTTAAGCCAGCATATAAGAAATATAATATGTCTTATTATAAGCCAGCATACAATATGGATAATATTGAAAAATGTATTAAGGACTTGGTAGTCCAGTGGTTAAGACTGCACACTTTCACTGCAGGGAACACAAGTTTTATCCCTGGTGGGGAACTAGGGTCACAAATGCTGTGCAGCTTGACCAAAAGAAAAAGAAGGATGTATTAATTAAATGACTGCTTTTATGTGCATACAAATGGTTAAGTGTGGAGGATGATGGCAGAAGGTTGGGACTGGTGAGAGCTAGGTTCTCAAAATACTCAAGGTTGAAGTGAATTCCTGAAGACACTAGAACTAAAGCAGAGAAAGGCTTAGAGAACATTTAGAAAGAGGAAATTGCAAGATAAAGGTGACGTTAAATCAATAAGCAGTGGGGGATGAGCAGTGGGATAGGAAAGTGAGGTGATGAGCAGATGCAGCCATTGAGATCAGCCTGTTGAAATATCCTGTGATGCCTCTAGGCCTTGAGGAAGGCTAAGGAGAAGGATCCTCTGAAAGAGCAGGCCACCGCAGTGCTTGTGGGGTGACAGAAACAGAGGACCCATCTACACGTTTCACTGTCTCTGAGTTTTGAACACCGGAGGCCTGCAGATCTTTCCCATTAAATTCACGGGGGAAATGCAGTTTGGGGCTTCCCAGATGGCTCGGTGGTAAACCTGACAACGCAGGAGACCCGGGTTTGATCTCTGGGTTGGGAAGATCCCCTGGAGAAGGAAACGGCAACCCACTCCAGTATCCTTGCCTGGGAAATCCCACGGACAGAGGAGCCTAGTGGGCTACAGTCTGTGGGGTCCCAAAAGAGTCAGACACGACTTAGCAACAAAACCAGTAAGTGCACTTGGGACTCAGGAAAATGTTCTGAGGCACTGAAGTTTCTTTATCTGCATGTACTAGTGTGACAGCCACTTGCTGCACGTGACTGTTGAACACTTGAAATGTGACAAATCTGATTTCAGATGTGCTCTAAGTTTATGCTGGATTTTGAAAACTTCATATAAAAAATGTAAAATATCTCTGTTACTTTTATGTCCATTACATATTTCAATATTCAATTGTTTATAGTTTGAATATATGAGTTAAATAAAACATGCTAATAAAATTCATTTTACCTGTTTCTTTTTTCTTCTTAGAATAGGACTATTAGAAGATGTTCAATGACTTATGCCATTTACATATTTCTATTGGACAGTATTCTTCTAGAACCTGAAATGGCTCCTTTGATTTGAGGTCACTTTGGTGCCAAAGTCACCAGAGCCACAGAGCGGGTCTAACATTGACCTGGAGGGGACTTGAGAGCTTATCTAGGCCAGTGGTTTTCAAACTGTGTTAGGATGAGCCAGAGGGAGGAGGGATATGATGCAAGTGGGAGTGACTAAATCCGAGGCTGCAGAGAGCTGGTGGAGCTCTAAGACCACCACCCACCCCCGCCCTGACTGCTCCACTCTTAAGATGTATCTACATATATTACTCCTGAATCTCCAAAGTAAGATCTCACTGGAAGGAAACAACAGATTCTGGCTATTTTATTTGTTCTTTCTTTTTTCTTTTTTAATCCTGGTCCATTGTTTTGCCTGCAAACCAATCTGAGGTCCAGAGAATGCAGAGGGCAGGGCCCAACACCAGACTTGACATCAGCCCTCATTTCAAAGTCCAGCCTGGCAGTAGAGGAGGTGACTGACCTGTTGGCTTGGGAATTAAGACGCTCTCAATCCCACGGACAGAGGAGCCAGGCAGGCCACCATCCATGGGGTCGCAAAAAAGTCAGGCAAGACTTAGCAACTAACAAACAACTGTCTCAAGTGCAGTGAGAATTGCCCTTTCTGTAGTTAGTTACTCCTCCCACCATTCCACACCATCTGTGGTCTCACACATGCCTCCTGTTCTTTGTCAAGAGGGTTCTGACTAGGCCCAAGTGTGTGGATCTTGACACCAACTTATTTCCTTGTGAAAATAACAAACACTAACTCATTGGCCCTAGGTCTCTGGCAATGCCTTGCTCTGCAGTGGATGGCTTATTATTATTATGTGTTGCTACATCAAAAACTTAACATTTTCCCCTTTGCCAAACTGAGCAATCATTTTCTCATTAAGAAATGCTGTCAGGCCCAGAGGCCTTCAGCCCCAGGAGGCTATGTCAGGCTGTGTTGTTCATAGTTCATATTGTGGGAAGCAAAGATAAGAGATAAACACACAGCTTTAGCATTCTTAAACCCTCTTAGGACTTGTTGCAGGTCTAACATGAAGGAATTAATCTAACCTTCTCAGCATAGCCTAGTGGATTACCACAGTACCACTTCTGGATATTGCAGTTCCCTTTAGGTTACTGAGTGTGTCTTGAGCTTTACGTCCTTCACAATTAAACATTGATTAAACTGATTCTAAGGGAAAAAAATAATAGTGGGTAACATCTTTTAATGTTTTGTTTTGTGCCAAGCACTGTTGAAAGAGATTCACAGACATGAACTCATTTCAATCTTCATATCCATATGGATGCTGTAAGTAGGTACTTTTATTAGCCTTACTTGAAAGATGAAGAAACAGAAATACAGGCGGATTAAGTAATCTGCCCCGAGTCACACAGCTGGAAAGCAGCAGAGGCAACATTTGAACCCAGACAATCCGGCCCCAGAGCATCTGCTTTTAACAATTCTGTGTCATTCAATTCACGGTCTCTATGACTTTACAAACTTCTATCATATCCCCCCTCAGCCTCCAGACTGCCAGGCTATTTTTAATTACCTCTTTGGAGGAATTCACTGTTTTTTTCTCTACTTTCTCCCAGACTTCCCAGAGTCCACTATGTCTTGGTGTGGTCTCTCTCACCCCTGCATCCTCCATGCTTGGGACCTATTAAACTTCTACTTCTTTCCAGAGTCCTCTCAAATAGTGCTGTAAACTTATCAGTGTTAGGGTTTCACTGCAGGCTCGACCGACAGATTCAAGGAAGGGCCAATGACTTCTCTTTTGCCAACCACGCCTTATTGCTGTCCCATCCCTAACATAGGACAGGAGCTAGCAGAGGGCGAGTGCAGAAGCTCCGTTGAATAAATAAATGAGTGAGTCAGCAAATGAATGAATGAGTGAATAGCATTTTTCTTATATGTGCCATGAATTGGGCTTTTTAGCTGCATACCCGGGTTCATCTGACATTTCTCTAATTATTCATTTTGCCTTCTCCCTGGTAGCTGAAACTTGAGGGACCTCTGAAGTCCCTAAATTCAATCCTCTCCTGAATGACTCATGCAGATGTTAATCAAGCATCTGTCTGTGGGGATCCGTGTTGTTTACACATCATTCTTGTTTGTTTGTTACCATATTATCCCATTTACAGTTTAAATCCAATTTCTTTTCCACTGGAAATATTAGCTTTCTCATTATATTTCACACAATAGCTGTAGTTTTGCATTTGCCAGAATTATTGACATTATGTTCATCTTCCACACTTAGTAGGAAAATATCCCTCACTATTTTCACTGTTTCAACAGAATTAAGGTATCTTCATTTTCCATTTTAACATCTTCCGTTTTAGAGTATTCGAGGCATTTGTTTCCTTGTGTTCAGCTTCCCAGCAGAGGGCTTTGTTGTTTTTGTTTAGTCACTAAGTCGTGTCCAACTCTTTTGTGACCTCATGGACTGTAGCCCCCCCAAGCTCTTCTGTCCATGGGATTTCCCAGGCAAGAATCCTGGAGTAGGTTGCCATTTCCTCCTCCAGGGGATCTTCCCAACCCAGGGGTCAAACCTCCGTCTCCTGCATAGAGAGGTGGGTTCTTCACCACTGGGCCACCAGGGAAGCCCAATGGAGGGCTTGGCCAGTGTTTATTGTCCAACATGAGACCGATGTCAATAAATAGCTTTTTTCACAAAGAGACATTTCATCAAGACCCGTGCTGGAAACTACATTTTTCACATTCCTGGGAGTTGGGTGATGTGCTTTGAAAGGAAATTCTCCTCTCTCTTCTGGGCAAGATGGGGAGCAGCACTCCGAGAAGCCCTGTTTCCATTGCTCTGTGAAGGAGGCCTGTGGCCCACTAGACTTCCTACCTAGGCAGAATGTTCAGTGAGGTCCCCTGATTTATGTGATTGATAAAGCAACCGCAGTAGAATTGCATTCTTGGCTTGCAAGGGCCAAGAACATACAAATGTGGTGGATGAGTCCCATTATGGGTGAATTTAAGTATTCTCTATATGCTGAGTACTAGGCCTACAGTACCACCCCTAGCACATAGTAGATGTTTAAATGAATTCAAGTCAGGTCAGGTCAAATCACTTCAAGGTATTAAACAGGTAAGAGAAAAGTCTCTGTTGGAATTGACATTTTTAGTTCAAGTTGGAATCTTTAAGACGGAGGAATGGATGCCATAAACTTTCAGCTCACAAAAATTCAGAATTTTAAGAGAGAGAGATTGGATCAAAGAGTGGCCAAATGGAGTGCTGGAACTCCGTTTCATTCAACTACTGGTGCATGGACCAACCTGTGACATAGCGGGTGTGGAGGAACCAGCAACTGTCTCCCCTCTCTTTCAGGTCAGGTCAGTTCAGTTGCTCAGGCATGTCCGACTCTATGTGACCCCATGGACTGCAGCACACCAGGCTTCCCTGTCCATCACCAAGTCCTGGAGCTTGCTCAAAGTCATGTCCATTGAGTCGGTGATGCCATCCAACCATCTCATCCTTTGTCGTCCCCTTCTCCTTTCATCCTCAATATTTCCCAGCATCAGGGTCTTTTCCAATGAGTCAATTCTTCACATCAGGTGGCCAAAGTATTGGAGCTTCAGCATCAGCCCTTCCAATGAATACTCAGGACTGATTTTCTTTAGGATTGACTGGTTTGATCACCTTGCAGTCCAAGGGACTCTCAGGAGTCTTCTCCAACACCACAGTTAAAAAGCAACAATTCTTCGGCACTCAGTTTCTTCATGGTCCAAATCTCACATCCATACATGACTATTGGAAGAACCATAGCTTTGACTATAGGGACCTTAGTCAGCAAAGTAATGTCTCTGCTTTTTTTCTCCCCCATTCTCAGGAACTAGGAAAACTACTGCTACTTGATAAACTTCTCATCTGAACTGTAAATTGCATTACTGACAGCAACCAGTGCAACGAACTATTTTCCCCGTATTATGCACAGAACAGAAATGACAACAAAATTCTGATTCCCTTGTCAATGCACAATCCCAGTCCTCATATATTATGTGAGTTCTACAAAGGAGGAACTAGAAAAGCTAGAGACTTAGACACTCTCCAAGATGACCCAGAATATTTTACCAATTGTTGTTTCTAGCCTATATAGAATTTGTTACTGCTTTCCCTAAAGTTCAAATTTTTTCTTTCCCGCTTTCTATCTTCTAATTGTTAAGATTACTTTTGGGAGGAATAAGGGAGAAATCAAAAGAAGGAAGAAAAGAAGAAAAAAGGAAGACTGAGAAGACTGGAAATTTTTGTTGTTTTCTTTAGCATTTTTTTTACATTAGATATTAAATTTTTTATTGACACATATTTAGTTTACAAGGCTGTGTTAGTTAAAGTGCATGGAAAATGATATATAATATGCATTATTTTTTTATTCTTTTCCATTATAAGTTATTAAAAGATATTGAGTGTAGCTCCCTGTGCTATACAGTAGATCCTGTTGTTTACCTGTTTTATAGATAGTGGAGTACACATATTAATCCCAGATTCCTAATATATCTCCCTGGCCCTGCTATCCCCTTTGGTAACCAGAAGTTTGTTTTCTAGGTCCATGAGTCTACTTCTAGTTTGTAAATAAATTCTTTTGTATCTTGTTTTAGATTCCACATATAAGTGAAATCATATGATATTTGGGTTTTTTGTCTGACTTCACTTAATATGATAATCTCTAAGTCCATCCATGTTGCTGCAAGTGACATTATTTTTTATGGCCAAGTAGTGTGTATATATATATATATAATATCGGAGAAGGCAATGACACCCCACTCCAGTACTCTTGCCTGGAAAATCCCATGGACAGAGGAGCCTGGTAGGCTGCAGTCCATAGGGTCGCTAAGAGTCGAACACGACTGAGCCACTTCATTTTTACTTTTCACTTTCATGCATTGGAGAAGGAAATGACAACCCACTCCAGTGTTCTTGCCTGGAGAATCCCAGGGACAGGGGAGCCTGGTGGGCTGCCGTTTATGGGGTTGCAGAGTTGGACACGACTGAAGTGACTTAGCAGCAGCATTTTATATATATATATATATATATATATATATACACACACCTTCTTTATCCATTCATCCAGTAATGTACATTTAGGTTGCTTCAGTGTCTAGGCTATTGTAAATAGGTGCTGCTATGAACATTGGAGTTTATGTATCTTTTCAAATAAGAGTTTTTTCTGGATATATGCTGAGGAGTGGGGTTTTGTTTTGTTTATAAATTATTTCTTTGTACTTTTGATTATGGGACTGGGGAAAGTGCATTTGGGCAGAGAGGGGCAAGGACTGGTCAAGCAGAAGAAATGTTGCCAATTCCAAACTTTCATGAGATAAACAGACTAGAACAGAATTTGGCCGCAGAAAGGAGTTGTTGAAATCTTTGCAGCCAAAAATGAGGTGGCACTGAAGCTCAGTCTGGCTGTCCCAGCAGATACGGGGCCCGCACTCATGGGGTGGGAGGGAAGCAGTCTCACTGCTGGTCTTGCTGCATCTCTGTGAGGGGCAACTCTGACCCAGACAAAAGCTGATTGTTTTTATGCCAGACCAGGGGGCATCAAGTGTGAGAGGATCTGGTAGCAGCCCTTGGGGAAGCTTAGTTAGTTCAAATGCATGCCCAACCCAGTCACTCAGTCTTGTCCAACTCTTTGTGACTCCATGGACTGCAGCACACCAGGCTTCCCTGTCCATCACCAACTCCCAGAGCTTGCTCAAACTCATGTCCATCAAGTCAGTGATGCCATCCAACCATCTCGTCCTCTGTCGTCCCCTTCTCTCCCACCTTCAGTCTTTCCCAGCATCAGGGTCTTTTCCAATGAGTCAGTTTTTTGCATCAGGTGGCCAAAGTACTGGAGCTTCAGCTTCAGTATCAGTCCTTCCAGTGAATATTGAGGACTGATTTCCTTTAGGATTGACTGGATCTCCTTGCAGTCCAAGGGACTCTCAAGAGTTTCACATCACAGTTCAAAAGCATCAGCTCTTCGGCACTCAGCTTTCTTCATGATCCAACTCTCATATCCATGCATGACTACTGGAAAAACCATAGCTTTGACTAGACAGACCTTTGTCAGCAAAGTAATATCTCTGCTTTTTAACATTCTGTCTAGGTTTGTCATAGCCTTTCTTCCAAGGAGCAAGCATCTTTTAATTTCATGACTGCAGTCACCATCTGCAGTGATTTTGGAGCCCAAAAAAAGAAAGTCTCTCACTGTTTCCATTGTTTCCCCATCTATTTTCCATGAAGTAATGGGCCCGGATGCCATGACCTTAGTTTTCTGAATGTTGAGTTTTACTACATGACCAGAGACACTGTACTCAAACCTTGGAGAACCCCAAAGATGAGTTTCTCTGATTCCATAGTATGAGGAACAGATTATGCCTCCTTCTCTCATGATGGTGCAGAGCTTTTCCCTTGTGTTTTTGAGCTGCTGTGATCTCCATCTGTGATGGTTAATTTCAAGTGTCAACTTGACTTGGCCGTGGTGCCCAGAGAGATTATCAAACAGTATTCTGGCTATTTCTGTGAGGGTCTTTCACTGGGTAGGACCAATGTTTAAATCAGTGAATTTTGAGTCAAGCAAATTGCCTTCCATAATATGGGTGGGCCTCATCCAACCAGTTAAAGATCTCAATAGCACCAAGACTAATCTCCTCTGCCAACAAAAGAAAGAATTCTGCCAGCAGATGGCCTTTGGACTTAAAATACAACATTGGTTCATCTTAGATATCCAGAGTGACAGCTCATTCTGTAGATTTTGGACTTGCCAGCCTCTATGACCAGAAAATCTTTTTCCTTAAACAACCCCTCCTTCCCCGCTTCATACACACAAACATACATCCTAGTGGTTCTGTTTCTATGGAAAATCCTGACTAATACACTAATATAACCTTCTTCATTTTGGGAAACAAAGCAGAGCAAGACCTGGGAAATAAGCATTCTACTGAGTGTTCTACAGGCTTCCCTGGTGGCTCAGACGGTAAAGTGTCTGCCTGCAATGTGGGAGACCTGGGTTCAATTCCTGGTTTGGGAAGATCCCCTGGAGAAGGAAATGGCAATCCACTCCAGTACTCTTGCCTGGAAAATCCCATGGACAGAGAAGCCTGATAGCCTTCAGTCCATGAGGTTGCAAAGAGTCGGACACAACTGAGCGACTTCACTGAGTGTTAACACAGCTCCATTCCTTTCCTGCATTATAGAAGACACACTAAATTGAGTGTACCTCATCTTTGAATGTCTTCATTTCCAAGAGTGTAAAACTATCTGAAACGGTAATGACTACACACTAAATAAATCTAGGATAGAAAAAAAAAATTGAAAATCTAAGCTATGATTATTAATGAAGAAAAACAAATCCCCCTGACCACCCCCCCCTACTATAATTTATTAGGAGAAAGCAGAAAAAAGCAATAAGGCTTCTAGTTTTAGAAATCTAAAGCAATCTAGAGATTGGAAATACAAAAATAAACCTGAGATAAATTTCTAAGTCTCTGATTTGTGTCCATTTAGCCTGAAGGAAGAAAGAAGAATATTTTTGCTTTCCCCCACAAATGCATATTTAATCTTTATCTAAACATCCTGAATTTTGAGCCCATCAGGAGCTTCCACAGTCAATGCAGATTGCTTTCCCAGTGTTCTATCATGTATTAAGAAAGCTATTTTAAATCCCAGAATTAATGGTGACATCTTGTTGCAGTTATTTATTCCTTGTTTTGCTTTCCCAAGTTAATCGACCTACAGCTGAATTATTACAAGATCTCAGCATAAGGGCCTAAGGAGTGGATTTGGCAAAATGAAGAGGTCACAGTTCACAAAACCGCAGGGACATAAAAATGTACTGTATTTTTGCAGCTGCCTAATGTTTTTGGTTTTCCTGGCTCTTTATCAGGAATGTGTGAAGCGCTTGACTGTGAATATACAGCTCTCTGCTTCATCCTCCTTGGCTTCTAGCAGACTGGAAGCTCCTGCCTGCTCTTTAGACCAAAGCTTCTCCAGCTTCAAGTACACACAGATTCCCCAGGGTATCTTGTTAAACTGCTGATTCTGACTCATGGGGTCAGGGGTGAGACTGGAGCCTCTGCATTTCCTCACACTTTCCAGAAACTTTGATGTAGCTGGTCCACAGACCATACTTTATATCTAGACCCACACTGTCTAATACGGTACCCACTAGCCACACATGGCTATTTGAGCACTTGAATTGTGGCTAGAATGAATAAACGCCTATTGTCCATATAAAATGCATGCTTAGATTTTGAAGATTCAATAGGAAAAATAGACAAAATACCTCATGAATAATTTCATCCTAAGAACATCTTGAAATAACATTTTAGAAATACAGGATTAAACAAAACATACTATTAAGCTACTTCCACCTGTTTCTTGTTACATTTTTTAAATGGAGTTACTAGATAATTTAAAATTACATCTATTGTTTGCACATGTGGCTAGCATGACATTTCCGTTGGATAATGCTGTTCCAGATCAACAGAGCTGGCCCTAGAGGTATTTGTAAGGGAGTGAGTTTCCGATTCCTTTGATCACTTTTTGTCAGACATTGAATCCGTCTCCTTAACTCCTTAGAACTTTTTCCTGTAATGTTGTCCTGTAATGTGTCCCCTGCCCACCCATTCTAAAGTCAATCCCAAAACTGCTTTGCCATCTTGGGTCCTGTCTCTTAGACTCTCTAGTCTCTAGCAAGGCCAAGCCAAAAATGACACAGAAACCCTCCCCCAGACTCATCAATGGGACTCTCCTTTGTGTTCCCTGAAAGTCTGTGACACATACACATACATACATGTCTGTGACACATAACATTCATAAAAGACCAAGTCTCTTAACAAAAGGGTATGGGCTTTAGAATCAAGAGACCCTGGAGTTTAATTTGATCAATTTATTACTTAACTTATAGTCTACCCCGTGCCTCTCTTTTAGATGCTGCTGCTGCTGCTAAGTTGCTTCAGTCGTGTCCGACTCTGTGCGACCCCATAGATGGCAGCCCACCAGGCTCCCCCGTCCCTGGGATTCTCCAGGCAAGAACACTGGAGTGGATTGATATTTCCTTCTCCAATGCGTGAAAAGTGAAGTCGCTCAGTCGTGTCCGACTACTAGCGACCCCATGGACTGCTAGGGATTCATAAATAAACAAAGTTAGCATATTCTCTGCCCTAAAGAGTTTACAGTTTAGAAAAGAAAATAGACATGGTCAGAAAGTACATGAAGAAGCAGATTACAAAATACCATCCCAATTTCTCTGTTTTTTTTTCTTCTGTGACTATTCATTTCCCTTTCTGAGCCTCAGTTTAATTTTTGGGATAGGAATAATAACAATGCTTTCTGAGGTTCTGTAAGGATTATAAGCAATGACTATATTTGTATAGCTAGCATAATATCTGGCACAGAATAAGTGTTCAATGAACAGTTGCTAGCCGGCTAAATAAAGGTGAGCAAGGCTGATCATATTTATTTGTTTGCTTATTTGTATGCTGCCTGTTTCTATGTTGAGCAAAACAGCTCTGGTAAAGCATCATTTCTATCTGAGGTCTATGAAGGTGTTCCTGGAGAGATAAGCATTTAAATCATCACAGTGAAGAAGACACGCTCACCAATGTGCATGTTGCTCAGTCACAACTTTTTGTGACCCCATGGACTGCAGCATGCCAGGCTTCCCTGGCCTTCACTATCTCCTGGAGTCTGCTCAAACTCATGTCCATAGAGTTGATGATGCCATCGCATCCTCTGTCGCCCCTTCTCCTCCTGCCCTCAATCTTCCCCAGGATCAGGGTCTTTTCCAATGAGTCAGCTCTTCGCATCAGGTGCCCAAAGTACCGGTGATTCAGCATCAGTCCTTCCAATGAATATTCAGATTTATTTCCTTTAGAATTAACTGGGTTTGATCTCCTTTCTGTCTAAGGGACTCTCAAAAGTCTTCTCCAACACCACAGATCAAAAGCATCAATTCTTCAGCACTAAGCTTTCTTTATGGTCCAATTCTCACTTCCATACATGACTACTGGAAAAACCATAGCTTTGACTGTACGGACCTTTGTCAGCAAAGTGATGTCTCTGCTTTTTAATAGGTTTGTCATAGCTTCTTCCAAGGAACAAATGTCTTTTAACTTTATGGCTGCAGTCATGGTCCACAATGATTCTGGAGCCCAAGAAAATAAAGTCTGTCATTTTTTCCCCATCTGTTTGCCATGAAGCTTTTAAAAACTAAGATCATGGCATCCAGCCCCATCACTTCATATCAAATAGATGGGGATCGGAAAGGTACATGGGCATGAGCCCAGCCCTGGACAGCCCAAACAGAAGAAAAAGGTAAAAGAGAGAAAATACCCTCCCTCTTTCCTACCCGTGGACATAGGAGTTCCTGGTTCTCTGGCCTTTAGACTCTGGGACTTATGTCTTAGAAATTTGCCCTTGAACCAGGAGTTGCACCATCAGCTCCCCTGGTCTATAGGCCTTTGGACTCAGACTGAATTACTGGTTGTCCTGGTTTTTCAGTTTGCAGACTGAGGTGGGGGTGGCGGTGGGGATGGCTTTGGCACCTCCATGACTATATGAGCCAACTCAAATAACAAATCTCCTCTTATATGTTTCTATACACATCTTATTGGTTCTGTCTTTCTGTGGAGCCCTGACACTATCTCATTCCACTAAGTGTTTGCAGTAGCTGGTTAGGTCATTGTCACATTACAGTTGGTGGAGTAACTTTGGCTCCTGATGTCATTCAAACTTCTTGAGTACATTTCCCAAAACCATTCTTTGCACATAAGAACTAGTCAATAAATAGCCATTGAAATCAAACTACTCCTGAAATAGACAGTGCAAGTGTCCTCATACAAAGCTCCTCATTTGCAGAAAAAAACAGTAGCCAGAGTGGAACAACTTACCCAGTAATACACTTTCAATAGTAGTTCTAGAAAGAATATGCTGCTCCTTGATGTATGGCAGAAACCAATAAATATTACAAAGCAATTATCCTCTAATTAAAAATAAGTATTTTTTTTTAAAGAATACACTGATCCTATTTGCTAGGCACTTGTGGGGAAAGAAAGAATTTGTGGAAAAGCAGTCAGAGGAATGAGGGAAGATCAGGAGAAAGAGGAGCTTAGAAAGGAATTTCAAAAAAAGAGGATAACGGTGTGTCTGATGCTGTAGGGAATTTTAGTAGGTTGAGGTCAGAGAAGACACTTGGGCATGACAACTAGGAGCGAATGGCAGAGACATAGGGAAGAAGAAGCCAGATGACAGTGGAGATGACAGTGTCAAGGACTCCTCCTTCAAGAAGTGCTGTGATTAAGGAAAGGGATGAGATAAAAGGCTAGATAGAGGAAGCAGAAGTACTAGGGAACTCTGTTTCAGAAAGCAAGGGTTGGGTGTTTTGGCAGCTGAGCTGAGTTGCTGCTTGAAGGTACAAGAGAGGAAGAGAGCAGTTGTCAGCAAGAAGCCCTGGAGCCAGGACGATAGAGGAATGGGTCAGCAGGATGGGGACAGTCGTTAGCCAGGGGATCCTTTCCTCCAGAAATGAAGAGGAAATGTGAGTAAACTTTCCATTAAGCATTGACGGCAGAGAAGAACTGTTTATGAAGTGAAGTAGGAAGCAGGACAAAGAAGGGGGTGATGAGGGGATGATATGCTGGCATTTTACCTGTGTGTCCAGCCCAGACTCTTCTGACCCAGGCTTTCCCAAGTATGGTCCATGGAACCAGTGTAGGACCACAGGCTGCTTGTTGTTGGTCTCAATTCAGAGAAGCAGCTTATGTCAGATGCAAAAAAAAAAAAAGAAGAAAGAAAGAAAGAAAAAAATTACTAAGCACTCTATTCCGTGCAGCTGAAATTTTTCCCTCTTTGAAAGTAGCATAGTATTCATTGACTTTCTGGCTGGGTTCCCTTTCTCATCTCGGGTACAGAGCAGATAGTTTTGGGTAACATCTCCTACTGACAGTTTTGCCTTAATATCCCATAGACCTCTCACCATCACCTCACCTCCTAAACCAACTTTTTCTCCTTGACTGTCTTCTGCAGGGAGCTGGTGCCTCCATGCACCAGGTCTCCAAGATAGAAACATGGGAGAGGGCAGTTTATCCTAGAACTCCAGCACCCTCCTTTATCAGTCATTCACCAGACTCCTCAATACTCTTGTTACTTAGCTCTCAGATTCACCCTCTTCTCTCCAATCTCAGGATTGCCAATCTAGTCCAGACTACCAACACTGGGCTTGGATATTACCACAAACCTTGGGCAAGCCACCCCTCAACACTGCTACCCAATGAGCTGTCCACACCCAAATCTAAACACCCCACTTCCTGGGCTAATCCATCAACCGTCCCTCCTCATCTACAGAAACACCCTGGAATGGTCCTAGACTCCGCTTCCCAAGCTGGGCATTTTGAACTATTGGCGTCTGCCCTTTATCTGACCTCGTGAGTATTCAAGCACACTGCTCCCTTCAAGTGTGATTTTTGCTTCTGTGTCTTGTCACTGCAATGCCTTACCCCTAGGAATGGAATCTTTGCCACACCAATATCCAGCGCAGTGTCTGGGAAAGCGTAGGCTCCCAGTGCTTGTTTGTTGAATCAATAAATGAAGTCAAGGCAGAAAGGGACAACGGTGTTGGCCTCATACTGAGCAAAGGTGATGAAAGTTGGGTCATGAAATGCCGCATGGCTATGGTCAAAGTGGGCTCCAAGCCTAGACTCCACAGAACTTTGGCCACAGAGACGGCAGGGTAGGAAAGCGGGAAGTCCCGTGAACCATGGCTAACATGCTTGCACTGGCTGTGACTTCTCTGTCTGCATATGATACATTCACCACAGCTCTCCTGCATCACATCAGAAGCACCTGTGGCTGAGATCACCTTGCAAAATGGGAGTCCTACCACCTGCACACTTTGTATCTTCTCTTCATGTCTGTCTGTCTCTGGTTTTCTCTCTTCCAACCCAAATGTCACTACACTCCCAAGCGGTGCCCCACCCCCAGCAATTCCACTACTATTTTGGCCTCTGCCCTTGACTTTGACCCTATTTACTTACGATGTCATTTTTCACATTCCTTTAAGATGTGACTGGCAGAATCTGGCCCCAGATTCCAACATAAGCAATAGACGCTAAGACAGAGCCAATTCTAACATTCTACCCTGGTCTTTAGGACTCCATTTGTTATTATTGTCACTTTACGCCAAAGAATGTCAGGTAGGACAGGGAAGGGAGTTTGGGGGTGGGGTAGGGGTGGAGGAAAATTAGCACAACAGTTTGGAGCCAAATAATAGATTATGGCTGGAAACTCCCGTCTTGATTTGCCTCGAGGGCCACAGTTATATTTGGCTGGCCCCTGATTGACATAATTATTATTGCCAGAAAGTAATTTTAGAAAGAACTTAAAAGGAGGACATGGGTGATTAAAGTTCTAATAATAACATTTCTAAAAAGTCTGGGTTAATGAATCTATAACTCAGGTAAAAGAAAAGAGGCTTCAGGTGTTCAGGGATTAGTGCCTGGAACTGAGTTTGGAAAAAAATATTCTGTGGGGAAGTCAAGTAGGGCAGAGACAGATCACATGCCCCTAAGAAATCTTGGGGAAATAAAGAGAGAGAGAAGGAGAGAGAGAGAGAGAGATGTAGAGAGATGTAGTTCTTTTCTTTGTTTTCTTTCTTTTTTTTTTTTTAACGAGGAACGTTCCTCTAAAATTTTTGCAAGTAGAGTTATACAAGGTAGATAAAAAGCAGCAAAGCAGCTTGGTTCATTCACTGAGCATCTCTTACATGTAAGGTACTGTACTAGTTCTTTGGAAGATTGCCATGGGTTAGAGCAAGGCTGATCTAAGGGCAGGCTTAGTCACTCTGGCTGTTTATAAACAGCATCTGCTTTGATTAGGCCAGGGTCCAACCTGATTGGCTGACACCCTGCCAGTTGTTCAATATTTTGCATGTCACCCTTGGATATAAGGCAACGTTCTGTCCTAAAATAAATTACAGTTTAGAGGATGAGATGGGCCCACAAATAATAGTGCAATGCTATGTCGTAAGAATTGAATTTCACATTGTCCTTTGCAAAGTGTTTTCACTTTCTCTCTCTATCACATCTGAACTTAACAACAGTTCCATGGTGGGCGTTTCTAGTCTCATGTTGCAGATAAGACAGCATAAAGTTCAAGAGGCAGTTTTCACATTTCATAGAGCAAGATCCTCTTCTGAAGGGACTCCATCTGAATTTCCCACAATGCCCATTGCCTCGCAAACCATCATTTATTTCATGAATTGATTCTTGATTTCTAAATACAGATTTTCATACCTGAGTAACTGATGGAGATCAATCTTGTAGCTCTGTCATCCTGATAGAAAGTTATAAAAGCCTCATTCTGAGAAAGGAGCCATCAGGGAGCTCAGATGTACTACCCAGGGGAAGCACGGCGTCTCCTTCATGCCCTCTGCTAGGTAGTTCTGTGTAAAACAGACACATGCAAATCAAAACAAAAAAGCAAGGACAAGGAGAGAGTGGACTGCAGGCAGAATGAAAACAAACAAAGACGCAAAGGAACAAACAGAAGCTTTAAAGGTGAAGAGTGCCCGCCCAGTTATCCGGAGTCAGAACTTTATTCCTAAACCGGCCACAGCCTATCAGGTAACACAGAATAACAGTGCGTGTGCTTCACACCAGCCCTGAGGAAACTAGGTTAAACCTAGCAAAAGTAGTGTTGATAGCTGCAGAAATATACTTGGGATTTATCTGGGAATTCACTCGTGCAAAGCACCTCATTCTCCCAAGAGCCGCCTACACGTGCAGCTACTCTTAGAGACCCACTAGTCTCAATCTGCTTGATCACAACTTGTCCCTTAGGCCACAGAGAGGAAGACAAAGTCTCTCCGGAGTGAGTGATGCCCACAGTCTGTATCATCGTCTGTGCAATCCTCCTGGTACAGGAGGATGCCTACATCCTGGCTCTCAGAACTGGGCCCCTCTGGCTGATGTGTGCTTTTCTTCTGCACTTGGTAAGCATCTTAGCCTCACTCCATTCATGCAAATCCCCTAGTGATTTTCTTCATGGAACTTTGCAGAAATGCTACGTCAGGATGGGAAGGGAACTTAGGAATTGTTTAACACACTCTCTCTTTTACTAGGAAAGAAGCCCAGGGTTTACAAAGGTGAAATGATTTGTTCAAGGTCACAAAAGAGGTTAGTTACACAATTAATATTAGAGACTCTAATTTTTGGTCCTTACCATAGGCATTTGTTCATTTAAATGTTTGGAATAGCTTTACTATCACACGCCTTACAAAACTAGTAATTTCAACTGGTATCATAGCATCAGTCACAGAAATTAGGCCACCTTATTAGTACCTGCTCACTGGGACATCCTGACCTATCTGAGGCAAATTTCGGAAAAGTTGATCATAAATACAATTTTGATTATTTAGATTCCATTTTGCATGTAATGAGAGAGTTTTCTCTAGTATGTATTTGAAAGGGTTTCAGAGTAAACTCTGTGAAGCAAAGAAGTTTGCAACAATAAATATTTGTTGCCTGATTTTTTTTTTTCATAAAAATAAAAACTTCATGGAAGCTGCCAGCCTTGAATTCCCCTGTGCCAGAACTTGAGTCCTCCCTCCAGCTCTCAACTCCAGGACACCTGGGACAGAGTCCCTGGCCCTTTGGCCACGTTGCCCCACCAGCTGGGAGGCCCTAGGAAAAGGGATCATTGACCTTGACTGGGGGCACAACCCCAGATAGTCATAAGCTAAAGAAGCTGCACCATCCCAGTCAAAGCTTGTCATGAGCCCAGTTCAATAGAAGAAACATGTCTCTTCCATCAGCTGCAAATTCTTTGCAGAACTTTTAGGAGTTTCCAGCACCCCCTGCAGCCTCCCACCAGACTCCCATCCTGGGTAATTCATTCTTCTGACAGCTCTAACTGTGTGTGTCTTCAGGCCTGGCACACTCTTCTCACTGTCATCATCCAGCGAATTTTGGTCACTTTGCTACAAGAGCGGTGTCAATAAATCTCTGCAGAGCAGAGGTATTGATCATTTCTGTTCAGTCATGAACACCCAGTCCTGAGACTCGGGCTGGGGACACAGGAGGTGCACAACAAGTATTTGATGACTAAATAGATGAATTGATTTTCCAAAAGGGTGTCATTGGCCCTGACTTACTTCTGTCGTAGCATAGCACCTTCATAGATGCCCCTGCTGCCTGAGGCTGCTTTCCTGTTGCCCTGACAACTAAGATGGCCTGGCTTTGCCACATCTTTTTCCTGAATCTACTTTTCTGTGTTCCATACCAGCTCCTGAAACCATCTACCAGGTTTCCTTGGAGGGTTTTCTTCTTCCTGTTGCGAGCCATCTACTCAAGCCCATCCAAACAGATGAGGGCACTCTCTTCATCCCTCATCTTGGGGAGAACACCTCCATCCAATGCTGAGTCCAAATGCCACTTCCACAGTGGATGGCAGTTCCCCTGGCCTCATTCCACCCTCCAGGGGACAGAGCCGCCCTCTCTATGAGCAGGTAAAGCTTGGTTTCCCATGACCCCTGTTACCTTGAACACACCTCCATCCTTGCGCGAAGGTCATCCAGAGGTTACAGGTTTTATCACCGTCACTTGGAGGCAGGATGGCATAATAGTCAAGAATGTGGCATTGGCAATTAAGCAACACGAGGTCAAATCTGGCAAGTTCTACTTCCTCCAGTCAATCTGCTTCATTTCGCTACCCTTCAGTTTTCTTATTTGTAAAATTTGGAAAATACCAGGGCTTAGCTCACAGGGCAGAAGTGAAACTTAAATGTGAAAAGTTACTCAATGCAGGGTTCATATTATACATGCTCACTAAATGTTTATGTCTTAGAGTGGAAAAAAAATAAATGATGAGTTATTTTCAGAGGAGGGCCATGCAAATTGGAGAAGTTGAGAGAGTGTCAGATATGTCACGGGGGAAGCAAAGAGGCTCTGGGTAGAGATGAGGAGGTGGTTGGAAATTAGGCAAGTTTGGAGGGGAGACAATGAAGAATTAGAGAAAGAGAAGAGATGATGGAAGAGTAAGCTAAGCTTCTCAGGGAAGAGAATCTAGGGGAAGAGTCTGGATGTTTTAAGCAAATTTCCTGACCAGCTCTATTCATCCCCCAGACAAAGGTATGGTCCCCAGACTATGCGAACTCATGGCCTTTCTCTTATTTTAGCTTTATCATTTCCACCACAGTGACAGTCATAACTCTGACACTGGGCGTACCCCAGGTGTCTGGCAGATCCCCTCCGCCATCCACAGGCCGACTGCTGCCTGCCTGCATACAAAGCTGGAGCCCCTCCTAGCCTCTCATGCAGCTTGAACTTCAAATGACTGACTAAAATACGATTATTGAAGAGATTCAAGGAGTTAGTTCCTTTCCTTGCTGTTCTTGCTATGAACACAAGAATAGCAAAGTAAATAAAAGTTTAGTTTATTCTCCTAACCTCACTTTGAGAGATAGCCTCCTGTTCATCTGTTCACTCGATACCGTGTCTGGCTCGCTGACGAAAGTCAGGGCTGAGACAAACCCTGACCTGGAACACCAGAAATTCCCACCACTCTTCTGCCTCCTGGGTGGTCTGTGTCTCAGCAGAGGACTCCATGGGCACACTAAGGGCAGGCTGAGGGGCCAGCTTCTCACCCCACCCCAATTTTGAGCTGAGGCTAAGAGAGGTTACATAGTTTACCCAAGGCTACCTGGTCTGGAAATGGTGAAACCAGCTCTCCACCCAGATAACTGGTCTCCCAGCTTCCTTTATGACCTCCCCTCCCAATCTATTCCCCTTACAGGACTCTCCTTTAAAAGAAGAGTTTCCTCTTCTTTAAAAGAGGAAAGTCTCAAACAGTCACTCTCTTGTTAAAAATATTGGGTTGGCCAAAAATTTCCTTTGGGTTTTTCCATAAGACACAGTGAAAAGATCTGAAAGAACTTTTTGGCCAACCCAGTACTTCAGCGCTTTCTCTGCCATTTGAATACAACTCATTCTTTCCTTGTGGCAAGCTGGTAAAGAATCTGCCTGCAATGCAGGAGACCTGGGTTCAATCCCTGGGTTGGGAAGATCCCCTGGAGAAGGGAAAGACTACCCACTCCAATATTCTGGCCTGTAGGAAACCAGAATTGAAAGAGACACGTGTACCCCAATGTTCATTGCGGCACTGTTTATAATAGCCAGGACATGGAAGCAACCTAGATGTCCATCAGCAGATGAATGGATAAGAAAGCTGTGGTACATATACACAATGGAGTATTACTCAGCTATTAAAAAGAATACATTTGAATCAGTTCTAATGAGGTGGATGACGCTGGAGCCGATTATACAGAGTGAAGTAAGCCAGGAAGAAAAACACCAATACAGTATACTTACACATATATATGGAATTTAGAATGATGGTAATGATAAACCTGTACACAAGGCCCTCCTCTTATTCGCATCATAGCCCCCTGTTTATTTTCTTCATGGAAAATAAAATTTTGAAATTACTTGTCAATAATCTGTACTGTTTCTTTCTACTGAAACGGGTTTCTGACGGCATAAGGTCAGGGATTTTGTCTCATTTTTCACTGAACACATGCCCCTTTACATGTGAGGTGATCATTAAATGTTTGTTGAATAAATGAATGAAAGGTTTGACACAGAGGTACATTTACATGAAGCCAATAAATTTAATCTTCAGGGCTCCTCATTTTCTAAGGAATGTAGTAGTATTTTTGGTAGTATTTTTGAAAAACTTGCAGCAATGAAGATATTTCAGCTGCAATTATTTAAACCTGCAGAAGTGTTTTACGTGGGTCTAAACACTTCCAGGTATAATTACATCACTACTAGCTATTCCAAAGCAAGAATGGTGTCCAGGAATACTGCTACTGTCCTCTGGAAAGGCTCACTTGATCTTGAGACACAAAGGTGTGGGACTGTGGCATCAGAAGTATGTGGATGTGGAGGAGAAACAAAGCTTGGAGTGCACGGCACTGGCTGATAGTTTGTGGAAAGTTCTCCCAAATCTTACAGCTTGTTCATGAAACCTCAGTAGAGTTTTACCAACTTTGGCCACAATCCTAAAAATGTACTTGACATCCCTAAGAGTAAGTAACACAACTAAAAGGAACTTTTCCAAATTATTATTTGCTGTTCTTGTTGTTCAGTCTCTAAGTCATAGCTGATTCTTTTGTGACCCCATAGACTGTAGCCTGCCAGGCTCCTGTCCATAGGATTTCCCATGCAAGAACACTGGAGTGGGTTGCCGTTTCCTCCTCTAGGGGATCTCCCCAACCCAGGGGTCTAACCCACGTCTCCTGTACTGAAGGTGGATTCTTTACCACTGAGCCTCCTGGGAAGCCTGGTAAACACTCATTAGGAAAAAACAAATTTCCTACAACTATGGATCCCAGACACTAGTCATTTCATGTCACAAAAGGTGAACTACTTCTTAAAACCTTTTATTGGAGAATAGTGATTTAAAATGTGTTAGTTCCAGGTGTACAGCAAAGTGGATCAATTATTCATATACATATATATTCACTCTTTTCTTTCTTTTAGGTTCTTTTCCCATATAGGCCAAAAGAGAGCACTGAAAAGAGTTTCCTGAATACAGCAGGTTCTTAGTTAACTAGCTTATATATAGTAGTGTATACATGTCAATCCCAGTCTCCCAACTTCTCCTTCCCCCAACCCTGCCTTATCCCCCATTAACTACAAGTTTGTTACAGGTCTGGCACATAATAAGTGCTATAAAGGGGAGGGAAGTGGTAGTTGATTGAAGATGTGGAGTATCACTGAGGGCCAACTTCACACAAATTAAAAAATATAATTTAAGAGGTCGGGAGATCTTAGGATGGAATGCAGAATGTGACAAAATAACCTAACTGTATCACTAATGTGTGAAACAATCTTACTGAAAGGGATGGGGATGGGGAAGGAGTGTCAAACTACGTAACTTTGCAAATTAGTAGAACCTGTAAGACTTAAGCCTCTTGTTGAAAGTGAAAGAGGAAAGAGAAAAAGTTGGCTTAAAGCTCAACATTCAGAAAACGAAGATCATGGCATCTGGCCCTGTCACTTCATGGGAAATAGATGGGGAAACAGTGGAAACAGTGTCAGACTTTATTTTTGGGGACTCCAAAATCACTGCAGATGGTGATTGCAGCCATGAAATTAAAAGACGCTTGCTCCTTGGAAGAAAAGTTATGACCAACCTAGATAGTATATTCAAAAGCAGAGACATTACTTTGCCGACTAAGGTCCGTCTAGTCAAGGCTATGGTTTTTCCTGTGGTCATGTATGGATGTGAGAGTTGGACTGTGAAGAAGGCTGAGCGCCGAAGAATTGATGCTTTTGAACTGTGGTGTTGGAGAAGACTCTTGAGAGTCCCCTGGACTGCAAGGAGATCCAACCAGTCCATTCTGAAGGAGATCAACCCTGGGATTTCTTTGGAAGGAATGATGCTAAAACTGAAGCTCCAGTACTTTGGGCACCTTATGCGAAGAGTTGACTCATTGGAAAAGACCCTGATGCTGGGAGGGATTGGGGGCAGGAGGAGAAAGGGACGACCGAGGATGAGATGGCTGGATGGCATCACAGACTCAATGGANCCCATCACTTCATGGGAAATAGATGGGGAAACAGTAGAAACAGTGTCAGACTTTGTTTTTTTGGGCTCCAAAATCACTGCAGATGGTGACTGCAGCCATGAAATTAAAAGGCGCTTACTCCTTGGAAGAAAAGTTATGACCAACCTAGATAGTATATTCAAAAGCAGAGACATTACTTTGCCGACTAAGGTCCGTCTAGTCAAGGCTATGGTTTTTCCTGTGGTCATGTATGGATGTGAGAGTTGGACTGTGAAGAAGGCTGAGCGCCGAAGAATTGATGCTTTTGAACTGTGGTGTTGGAGAAGACTCTTGAGAGTCCCCTGGACTGCAAGGAGATCCAACCAGTCCATTCTGAAGGAGATCAACCCTGGGATTTCTTTGGAAGGAATGATGCTAAAACTGAAGCTCCAGTACTTTGGGCACCTCATGCAAAGAGTTGACTCATTGGAAAAGACCCTGATGCTGGGAGGGATTGGGGGCAGGAGGAGAAAGGGACGACCGAGGATGAGATGGCTGGATGGCATCACTGACTCGATGGACGTGAGTCTGAGTGAACTCCGGGAGTTGGTGATGGACAGGGAGGCCTGGCGTGCTGCGATTCATGCGGTAGCAAAGAGTTGGACACAACTGAGCAACTGAATGGAATGGTAAGACTTAAGGCCAAAGAAACTGTGTGTAAATACTCTACTCTAGATGATAAAGTGGAGTCTCACGGGAGGAAGAGTTAACAATCCTGGTATTGCTGCACAATTGTACTGGAACTGAACAATTAAATAAAAGAGGGTGGATGGTGGAAGCAGGCTTCTCACTGTTGAAGTGGGAGGTTAGCCATATCAAGGAAAAGGGTCTGGAATGATACATGAAGTAACAGTTGAGAGCAGCAGACATTTGTACAACTGATGTTTAGCTTAATACAGATAAAGATGGTTACTTATAGAAATATATGTAGATATGTATATTTACACAGATTGGTATATACTTTTCCATTTCCTTATTTTGTCAGCTGCAAGGTCCTAGAAGCAACTAAATTTTAGTGTCAATGAATGTACTTAATATTTAGATCTTGTTTTGTAATACCAATCTCCATTAGAAGGAACCAGAGTTCCTTGGAGGAATGGTTGATTTTATGACTGAGGAAGCAAATATACAAGATGATCCTGGAATATCTCCAGTGTCAGAAAGTAAAGTGGTAAAAAAAAAAAAAAAAAAGCAACATAATGACAGGGGTATTTTAAACATGACATTGGAGCCAAGTAAAATAGCCCCCAATGATTAAAGTTGGGGATAATTTGAGCAATAAAGCAAATAAAATAGCATTGTGTTATAAACCAAAGTATGAAATAAACATCCATATACCTATAATAATTAAATAAATGATTGAATACATAAATAAGTGAGGAGAAGAGCTAAATCTCCCATGTTGAACATTTCAAATTAATTTATGTAAATATTCTGTCTCAAGGAGGTGGAGCATGACTCCCTACTTCTCTACTCCTTAAATCTGGCCTAGACTTACAGATGTCCTTTCAAAGGGGACAGATTTAAAGGAGGGAGGGAGAAGGAGGAGTGATATGTGCCTTTGATAAGGTGTAATGAAAATGACAGTTTATCTCTGTGGTTTTCCTCCCTGAAACCTGTAACCTCAGTCTAATCATGAAAATAACATCAGATAAATCCCAACTGAAGGGCATAGTACAAAATCCCTGGTTAGTAGCTTTCCAAAGTGAAAGTGAGGGGAAGGTGTTAGTCGCTCAGTCCTGTCCAGCCTTTGTGACCCCATGGATTGTAGCCCACCAGATTCCTCTGTCCTTGGAATTCTCCAGGCAAGAATATTGGTAGCTTTCCAAACCAGGTCTCAAGACCAAGGGAAGAAAGAAAATGCCACAGTTAAGAGGAGCCTAAAGAGACCTGACAATAAGTGTGTGGAGTCTGGATGGGGTGCTGGAACAGAAAAGGGACATTTAGTTAAAAACTAAGACAACCTTAACAATGCATTCGTTGTGGGAAGGGGAACCCCTTCCAGGGCCCGAAACTGGGCTCTTGTCTAACACTCGGAAATGAATTATCCGAGGAGACACATATGCTGACAAAGCAAGAAATTTTATTGGGAAAGGGTGCCCGGGCGGACAGCAGGAGGATAAGGGAACCCAGGAGAACTGCTTTGCTGTGTGGCTCACAGTCTCGGGTTTTATGGTGATGGGACTGGTTTCCGGGTGGTCTTTGGTCAATCATTCTGACTCAGAGTCCTTCCTGGTGGTGCAAACCTTGTTCAGCCAAGATCGATGCCAGACAGAAGGATTCTGGGAGGTGGTCAGACAGGTGGTGTCTCCTTTTGACCTTTCCTGAACTCTTCTGGTTGGTGGAGGCTTATTAGTTCCCTGTTCCTCACCAGGACCTCCTGTCATAAAACAACTCATGCAAATGGTTAGTATGGTGCCTGGCCAGGGTGGGCATTTTCAATCAGTGTGCTTCCCCTAACACATTGACTAGGTACAGGTGATGTATTACTAGCTCTTCATTAATGACGGCTAACGTACCGTGCAAATGGAAAAGACCAGTAATAAGGGAAACCGGTGTGGGGTGTATGGGAACTCTGTTCTATCTTCACAGTTTTTCTGTAAATCAAAAGTTATTTCAAAAATTTAAGTTTATTTAAAAAAATTCAATCAGACATGTCAGAGGAGGGACTGATTCATTTTTATAGTGTAGAAAAAAATTACAATATCATTGTAATAGGAAAAGGAGATTAAAGAATATACAATCAAAACACAGAAAGGATGTATTTTAAAGATGTGTCAGACACATAGAGGTCAGAGCATTGAGTCAGGAATATCAGTTGTGAAATTATATTGTATTTCTCTGTTCTGTAAAATTTGTGAACTACTAACTTTTCCAAATGCTGTGGTTTCTCATTCTAAATGAAGTCACTTTTGTATCTTCTTTGTGTATGTTGCTTTGTATTGTTTTTCTTAAGTTGAACCACCAAACTGTATAAACTTCAAGTCCCACAAAACTTGAAGGAAACACTGTCTCCAGGGCCATTATAGTTCCTGACACTCTTCAAGGTCAAGGTCTGGCTGTCTGTGGCCCCGCTCACGTGTTTGGGGACTTTCCCAAACTCCTTGTTTGAAGCAGCCTCCCCGCCTTCCAGAACCTCCACCACCTCAACTGCTGGCATCTTTAACTCACTGTCATTGAGCAGTTGTCTACTCCTATTCCCATATTTTGCATACTGCTTGGGCACTCTTCCTTTATACCAGTCTCTCATTCCTTATTTTTTTAATCTTTTTTTTTCTTTCCTTCCTTCCTTCTTTCTTTCTTTCTTCCCTTTGCCCTCTCCCTCTCCCCTGTCCCTCCCTTCTTTTTCCCTCCTCCTCTCTCAGTCTCTTTCTTTCCACTGTATTAAGGTACATGTAAAAAGTTGTACATATTTAATACATAAAACAATAAATGTGGGCATATTTATACATCCATAAAACAATCACCACCATCAAAATCATGGATGACGATGATGATGATATGATCTGTGTGTGTGTCAAGAACATAAGACCTACCTTATAGGGAATTTTAAGGATATAATATAGTATCATTAGCTATAGGCACTGTGCTGTGTGGTAAACCTCCAGAATTTCAATCCCTTTACAGGTAACTGGTCATCCCATGTCATCAGTGTGCAGGTTGTGTCTCTAAATAATATTTTGCACATATTGTGTCCTTTGACATCTGGATTCTACTGTGATGTCAGAAGTAAAGTTCCCACCCCGGTGATTTTCCTATTAGATTCTCTGATAATAAAATCCATAACTGTCTTTTCTTTGAACTTCCAAACTGATTTCCAAAGTTCTAGAATTGGTACATGGCTAGCTTTTCTCAGAGTTTTCTTCATACCCCCTTATAATTTGTTCAGTGAATTTACATTGAATGAAGTTATTGATACCATTGACTTTATCCTAACATCCTCTATTTGTTTCCCTTTTATTCCCTTCCACTTTTTTGTTCCTCTGTTTCTCTGATTTTTTCGCTTTATGTTTTTTTAACATTCTATTTCATTTCTTAAATTAACTGCTTAGTATATGTCTCAGTTTTTGTTTATTTAAAAGGTATTCATTTTATCTTCAATTTTGAAAGATATTTTTCTTTAGGATGTGGAAACCTTGGTTGACAGACTTTAAAAGCATTGTTGCAGTGCCTCTGGCCACCACTGTTTGTGACAAGAAGTAGTCTTAATTGCTCATCATTTCCTCTTGTTTATAATTTTCATAAATTACTTAATTGACTATAACTTTTAAAGTAGTTTTAGTTCCCATATACCCTCTTTCCCCTGCTCACAGTTTTTGCTATTATTAACATCTTGTATTAGCATAACACATTTATTAAAATTGATGAGTCAAATTGATATATTATTTTGACCAAAGTCCATAGTTTACATTAGGAGCATTAATGCTCATTAGGGCTCACTCTTTGTGTTGTATATTCTATGGTTTTGACAGATACACAATCTCAAGTACCCACCATTATAGTATTTTATAGAGTCATTCCACTGCCTTAAAAATCCCCTGGGTTCCAAAGATTTATCCTTCTCTCTCCTCAAACTCTTGGCAATTGCTAATCTTTTAAAATATATCTATAGTTTTGCCTTTTCAGAATGTTATACAGTTGGAATCACATAGTATGTAACATTTTCAGACAAGTTTTTCTAAATTATATGCATTTATGTTTCTGCTGTGTGTTTTTATGGCTTGATACCACTAATTGTTTCTTCTATTTTCCTTCTCTTCTTCCTGTTGTTTTAGTTTTGGCTTGTAAGTGTGACTATGATGTATCTGGGTGTGGTTTCTATATATTAATTTTGCCTAAGGTTTCTCAAACTTCTTAAATTTGCAAGTGATCTTTTTCTTCAAATTTGGGACTTTTACAGTGACTATTTCTTGAAATAACTTATTTCCTGCTCTGTACTTGCTCTTTTCTTCTGCAACTGCAATACGTGACTGCTGTATTACTATTTAATATTGCTCTGCAGTTTTCTAGGATAATTTATATCTATATTTCTCCAAGTTGGTCCACTGTCCCTTTATTCTGCTGTCTCTAATTTCCTGTTAAGGCCTTCAGATAAAATTTTAATCTTAATTATTTAAATTTTCAGTCCTTAAATGCACATTTGGTTCTGTTTTACAGTTTTTTCTCTGCTTTTAATATGTTTTATGTTTACTCATTAAGAACATATTTTCTTCTAGTTCATGGCCTTGTATTAAGTAAATTCTTTAAAGTAATTGCCTGAAAAACTGAATATCTGGGCCACCCCATGATCAGTTTCTATTGACTTCTTTTCCTGATGAGAGATCACATTTTCCTGTTTCCTTCCATGTTTAATAGTTTTGATTGCATACTAGGTATTGTTAATTATATCTTGTAGAGACTGTGGATTCTGTTATCATTCTCTGAAACATTGAGCTTTATTCTAGCAGGCATTTCCACCACTG
This sequence comes from Aepyceros melampus, assembly GCA_006408695.1. Lineage (NCBI taxonomy): Eukaryota > Metazoa > Chordata > Mammalia > Artiodactyla > Bovidae > Aepyceros > Aepyceros melampus. Next base: position 229,612 of record SJXQ01002274.1, read on the forward strand.
GTTAATCACTTTGAATTTGTTTAGCTTTTAGTTTAAGCTTTATTAGGGAAGATAGTGGAGTGGGATAATGGAGAGGGTAGCCGTTCCCTTCTCCAGGGGATCTTGCCAACCCAGGGATCGAACCCAGGTCTCTTGCATTGTGGACAGATTCTTTACTAGCTGAGCTACCAGGGAAGCCCAAGAATACTGGAGTGGGTAGCCTATCCCTTCTCCAGTGGATCTTCCTGTCCCAGGAAACGAACTCGAGTCTCCTGCATTGCAGGCGGATTCTTTACCAGCTGAACTACCAAGGAAGCCCCTTATTAGGGAAAATCTATAAAAAGATCAAGATGTTTTCCAGGCTTTTATTTGATGGGTCTCAAACTACTCACCTTGTCTTCCATGCAGACCTTCTCAAGGCTTGGTTTCAAGATTTCTTTTATAGGTTCTATTCTAGGGCATTTTCTTTACATCTGTATGTATTTTTCCTAGGATTTCAGCTGGTTATGCTGATAGTTTGGAAAGCCTAAGATGTTGGTATCCAAATCTACCAGTAGGACTGGGCCACAAGTACCTCTGTTCTGCTTACAACCCTCTAGTGGCTATTATTTAAGTCTCCTTTTGTCTCCTTCTGTGCTAGTTCAACCCATTCCTCACCTGAGAACTCCTAGGTAACCTCCAAATAGAGTTATAATCTTCTCTTCATACCTTCCTTCTCTCCTGTGCCCTGCCCCACTGATTTCAGGCCCTTGAAAAGCTTCAGGTGCTGACCTTTAGCCGAGAGATTCCTCTGTAATCTGCTTTTATGCTGTCTCTCTGTGCTGTACCATAAGCAAAGAGCTGGGGCCAAAGTGACTTTCACCTTGTGAGTTTGTCTTTTCTCAGGGATCAGACTCTGGTACATATATTGTATTGTTCAATGACTGAAAAAAGCCCTCATATATTTTGTCCTGTTTTATTTTTTTTTTTTTATGGAAGTAAGTCTAGTTCAGTAATAGTTACTTCATTATGACCAGAGCTTGATGTCTTAATTAAGCCAGAATTTAAATCCTTGCCATCTGAATCCAGAATTAGTCATCTCAACCACTATGCTATCTTGTTTTAGTCTTAAAAAAAAAAAAGAAGAAGAAGAAGTTGAAACCTCTAAAGAAATTCTGGAGCAAGGCAAAGTGAATGATTAAAATCTTGATCAGGGAAGCTGACCAAGGAATTTTCACTTTCAGACAGGATGAGATTGAAAAAGCTGTTTATTTGAATAACAGTAATAATACCACTTTATGGACTTTCAATATCTTCAAAATGTTTTTCTGCCCGTTATTTTATTCCCACAAGAAATCTTGTTATATTCTGATATATTAGATGCCATCACTCTTGTGTGACAAAGAACTCAGAGACCAGAAACAGTGGAGTAACCTGACTGAGATCACACAGCTAGTTAATGCGGTAGTAGGGCCAGGATCTTGGCCTCCAAATCCAAATGTTTACTATTTGGACTCCCTACTCTCCCCCAAAATTAAGGGCATTCTCACAGAAAAGAAGGAGTCTAGGAAGTGGTTGTAGCCTTATGCAAGAGAGAACACTTTGGTCCAAGCCATGGCTAATGGATAAGGAAATTGCCTGCAATGCAGAAGACTTAAGTTTGATCCTTGGGTTGAGAAAATCCCCTGGAGAAGAAAACATCAACCCACTCTAGTATTCTTGCCTGGAAAATCCTATGGACAGAGAAGCCTGGCAGGCCACAGTCCATGGGGTTGCAAAAGGGTCAGACTTGGCTTAATGAATAAACGATAACAGCAACATGCAGTTAAAACTTAGAAGATAGCAAAGTCATCTTTCTAAGCTTTCTAAACAGCCCTGACTTCATTCTCTGCTCTCTCTTATCAAGGAGAATACTGTTCTATGTAGAGTAAGAACCGTGTAATAAATAACTGCAAGCCCCTTTGCAAAGATCTAACACTAGAGAAGTAATTATTAGTATATCTCTTCATCCTGCATGTAGATTTATAGCCTACATCTATCAAATGAGACCTGGGAATAATTTACATAGACATATATTTGGATGTATATTATGCATAATTGTCTCACCTTCTGGAGAAGAGAATTTATATAGTAAGTTTGAGGTGGGGTTAAGTAAGGTTGAGTTTTTTTTTTTTTTTTTAATATCTTCTCAACAGAAGCCTTGCTGGAAATGCTCACGAACTTTTATCAGTTGAGGTTCATACTGGCTCAGTCAATATTTTATCAATCATATTTAAAAGTGGTATTTTTACTGTCAAGAGTTTGTCCAGTCTCTGGTTTGTTATTTGGTTGGCAATAACAGGAATTAGAATATCTGCATTGATTAGCTTTAAAAGCTCAAAAGTTGGGGCTGATAAGTGTCCCTGCTCTCAGGTGGCTCAGTGCTAAAGAATCCGCCTGCCAACACAGGAGACAAAGATGTGGGTTTGATCTCTGGGTCAGAAAGATGCCCTGGAGAAGGAAATTGCAACCCATGGCAGTATTCTTTCCTGGAGAATCCCGTGGACAGAGGATCCTGGAGGGATGCAGTCCATGGGGTCACAAAGAGTCAGACACGACTGAATGACTAAGACACACACGTGTACTCTTTAGGAAGGGAGCGGTGGAGGACCTGCAGTAGACTCAGACTCCCAGGCAATAAGGATGGTGAAAAAGAGCTGATGGCTAACCAAACAGAGTTATCATGGTGTCTTCAAACTTTTATTTTCCCAGCTGGTGGGAAATAAGGACTCAGACTCAAAAATCCAGGGAAGAAAAAAATGAACTGCAGACAATTTTTTCATATGGAAGTTATCTTCCATATGAAAGGGCCCCAAATAGAAATTCTGCCTGCTATTGGGTGGAAATTTCTCTAGCAGAGAGAATTTCAAAATGCAATACCTTTATTTTAGAGCTGCAGAAACAGAGGCCCAGAAAATTAAGTCCCCTTATCAGACTTAAGTCCCCTGATCACAGTCACAGTACACAGTCATTAGGAAAACCCCACATTCACTTAGCTCATCAAGAATCACCCTGAAACAGCTCTGAGACAGTGTCTGGATGGTAGGTGAGCTTTGCTAGATCTGAGGGGAGGAGAGGGGCACCTGAGCCTGGTGTATGTAGGGGGAAGAAAAAGCCCGTTATGCTTTCCAACACATGAAGCTCTTCTCTATATTTTAGCCCATTTCCTCCTTGCTTCATACCTGTGAAGAAGTTAATATAATCATCTTGATATTAGAGATGAAATCAAAGCCCAGCAGGTATACAGAGCCAGGCTGTCGGCCATCTAAAGCCTTGGCAGAAATGGAATTTCAACCTGAAATTTTTTTTCATACCACATCCACAGCACTTCTAAGGTTTGAAACCCAGTCAGTTTCCCTTTATCAAAATCTGCAGAGCCTGGAGCCTAGGATCCCAGCCTGCCTGAGGACGATGAAGGGCTGTTTTTAAGCAGGGTTCCATGAGCTTAGAAATGGCAACCCACTCCAGTGTTCTTGCCTGGAGAATCCCAGGGACGGTGGAGCCTGATGGGCTGCCGTCTATGGGGTCGCACAGAGTTGGACACAACTGAAGCGACTTACCAGCCGTGAGCTTAATGCTACCACTGCCATTTCTTTATCTTTAGCAAAGCCTATGTAAATGCAAGTGTTATTTGGGTTAAGAGGATGTCCAGGATTCTTGAGCAACATCAGCAAAATCTGGAGCGAAGACAGAAAGTAAACCAGTCACACAGTGACCGCAGTCACAAAGCACATTCTCTGCCCCAAATGTGGCTCTCCTTCCTGTTCCTTTCTTGCTTTTCTTGGTAAGCTTGTCTTTCTCCCCACCAGGAACCAGGTCCCTCTAGGAGCACAGAGAGTGTCTTCTGATCTTAAATACCTGCCATTCTGCTGGATAGCCATAGCAGGTAGCATATTGCAGCCATGTTAACAGGGCGTGGGCGCAGGCTAAGTTGCATCAGTCTTGTCTGACTCTTGGCAACTCTGTGAGTAAGTAACACATCTGAAAGAAACTTTTCTAAACTATTATTTACTGTTCTTGCTGTTCAGTCTCTAAGTCATGTCTGATGCTTTTATGACCCTATAGACTGTAGCCCGCCAGGCTCCTCTATCCATGAAATTCTCCAGGCAAGAATACTGGAGTGGGTTTCCATTTCCTCCTCTAGGGGATCTTCCAGACCAAGGGATCAAATCCATGTCTCCTGTATTTCCTGCATTGCAGAATTCTCCACTGCTGAGCCGCCGGGGAAGCCCCCATGTTGCTGCTGCTGCTGCTGCTAAGTTGCTTCAGTCGTGCGACCCCAGAGATGGAAGCCCATCAGGCTCCCCTGTCCCTGGGATTCTCCAGGCCATTAACAGAGGCTTATTAAATAAAAATGAATCTGTGTACATAATTCTACTGCAACCCATTGAAAAGTTCATAATCCTTGTTTTATTGTTTGTTTGTTTGTTTTTTCTTCTCCTTCTGAGGAGCTTTTCTAAGCCTTTTATGGTGTTTTGAAGATAGAAATAGATCTTGAAACTTTAAAATGTAGACTCATAATTAAAGAGGCACAAACTTAGGACAGTGTGGGGTTTTCCCTACCACATAGAAACAAATAGCTAATTTGATTAGTTCAAAGAAAAAATATTCAAATTTTTGGTAGGTGATTTCCACAAAGATGAATGTGTTCTGAATGGTTAGTAGTCTTCTTCATAAGGTCCTCACAACTGGATGGAGAGTTGAAAAAGATTCTGATATTTGATTCAATTGCACAGGGTGGTGTTTTGGAATCAAAGGCTGCATCTTTGTGTGGCAAAGTCAGTGGTTGAAAAGTAAATATTTCCACTACTTGGTTATGTGGTTGACACCCTTGCTTCCGAAAGCATGATCTCCAGCCTCAGCCTCAGCATCACTTGGAAGCTTGCTAGAAGTGCAGCATGTCAGCTATGTCCTGGAACTGCTGGATCAGAATCTACATTTTATCAAGATCACCAGGTGAGCTGAATGTACATTCCTGTGTGAGACACAGAGAAGTTATTTCTAGCTGTTTGTATTTGGGACTATGGAGGTGCCTGATTTCACCCCCAAAACTTGAAGCAGGCAAAGAGTTGGGGGAATTTCTCACCATGACAGAAGATCAGAGTAGTCAGGAGCTTTGGAACCCTGAAAGGACCCATGGCCAGAGGAAGTTACAACTGCTTTTAATAACAATCTATTGAAATATAGTTTGCACACTGTGCAATTCACCCTTTTAGTATCCAATTCAATCATTTTTATATATTCAAATCACCACCAAAACCAACTTTAAGACACTTTTGTCATTCTTAAAAGAAGTTCATACCCACTAGAGGACACCTGCCAAAGGCCCTTTCAGTCCCCAGTCCTAAAACAAACACTGATCTACTTCTCCTCTTTATGAATCTGCCTACTCTGAAATTTCATATAAGGACATCACACAATATGTGGCCTTTCGTGATGGGTTTCTTTCACTTAGTATAATTTTTTCAGGGTTTATCCACTTTGAGCATGAATTGAAGTATTTCATACCTTTTGCAAGGAGATCCAACCAGTCCATTCTAAAGGAGATCAGCCCTGGGTGTTCATTGGAAGAAATGATGCTAAAGCTGAAACTCCAATACTTTGGCCACCTCATGTGAAGAGTTGACTCATTGGAAAGTCTCTGATGCTGGGAGGGATTGGGGGCAGGAGGAGAAGGGGACGACAGAGGATGAAATGGCTGGATGGCATCACTGACTCGATGGACATGAGTTTGGGTGAACTCCGGGAGTTGGTGATGGACAGGGAGGCCTGGCATGCTGTGATTTATGGGGTCACAAAGAGTCGGACACAATTGAGCGACTGAACTGACTGACCAACTGACCTTTTGATGGCCAAATAATATTTCATCCTATGGATAGATCTCGTATCTATTCATCTGTTGGTGGACATTTGGGTTGTTTTCTGGTTTTGGTTATAAAGATACTGCTCTTGTGCTGTGTTTAGTTGTTCAGTCATGTCTGACTGAACTCTTTGTGACCCTATGAGCTGAAGCCCACTGGTCTCCTCTGTTTGTGGAATTTTCCAGGCAAGAATACTGGATCAGGTTGCTCTTTCCTACTATGAACACTCATTTACAGGTTTTCCTGCGAACATATATTTTCACTTAGAGCCATTTTTGACCCCTAAATTAAGTGACTGATGTAGCTTCCAATAAGAAAGGCAAGTAGGCAGGGCTCCTTGAAAGAACATCAACTGACTGAGGAAGAAATCCTGGTGCTTGATCCAATTCTACCATTCACTATATGTGCACCTTTAGCAAACCATGCAACATCTGAGAAACACCTCTGCAAAGTGATAAAATACCACATCAACTTTAGGGATTTTTTGTGAGCACCACACAAAATGATAAACACAAACCCATATTTAAATGCAAAATACTCACAAACATAAAAGAGTCTCAACAGTCTGACAGTCCTTATATCATTCTCAACACTCATTTGACAATCCTTGACATTGTCAGGCTTCCCTGGTAGCTCAGCTGGTAAAGAATCCACCTGCAATGCAGAGATCCCAGTTCAATTCCTGGGTGGGGAAGATCTGCTGAAGAAGGGACAGGCTACCCACTCCAGTATTCTTGGGCTTCCTTGGTGGCTCAGCTGGTAAAGATGCAATGTGAGTGACCTAGTTCGATTCCTGGGTGGGAAAATCCCCATGGAGAGGGGAAAGTCTACCGACTCCAGTATTCTGGCCTGGAGAATTCCATGGAATGTATAGTCCATGGGATTGCAAAGAGTCGACACGACTGAGCTATTTTCACTTTCACTGATATTGCCAGGAGCTGGTGAGCTAAAGACCCCTTTGTTCTGAGCCTAGAAAGGAGGACCACATTGCAGGCCTCCCTCTCTGGCGCCTAAAAAGATTGCTTGTACAGTAGAGATGCTAGTGCCTGTGACTCTCTGAAGATGTGCTTAAGCATTCAAGTCAACGGGCAACCTCATGTAGGGCAGAGAAGCCTCTTATCCACAATGGCTTGCTACAGAAAAAAAAATAGACTTTTAAAACTAATTAGTTAATGACTTTTCAACGTTTATAATGTGTTCACATGCTTCTGCAGGGTGGCAGAATGGAAGTGGGCAAAAAAGTACAAGAGAAGAACTTGAAACATTACATTATTTTCAGGGAAACCAGTGGGGCCTCCTCACCTTTCTTATCAATAATCAGAAACATATTGTATTTCTGGTGAGGAATACACCCTAGAATTGGCCTTCAGGGGCCCGTTTGGAAAGTGTGGTCCAGAAATACCACAATTCTCTAAAGAAGAAGGAGAACCAACAGAGAAAGAGAAGGGAAAATCAAGCAGTTATGGCTTCTCATGCCATTAAGGAAACAGCAGAGCCCACATATAGTCCAGGAGTGTTTCGAGCTGAGTATGATGAGCCCTGTGGGCTCCCCCAATGCCCTGTTGGACCCCTAGAAGCAGAGACGAGTGCACAGCCTGAGACTCTAACTTCATAAAAGGGTGGAGAGCGCTGGGTGTGTGGGCAGAAGGGGATTTACCTGCTTCCGGCGCCAGACCCTTTTGCTAAATCAAAATGCTGTGGTTTTACTGGTTATACTTGTTAATACAATCCCTGCCCTTTCAGGATATGTGTGTGGTAACAGCACCATCTGGGTTAGTGAAATAGATACTCTCAGGTACAACAGACTAAACACAGCAGGAGTTCATAAAACTCTTGATCCAGGGGCCCTTTGGGCCACCAAGAGGAGGCACAGAGGTTATATAAGCAAATTACTAAGTCAGGCTGAAACCAGACCTACAGACATTTTTATAATTTAAAAAAATTTGCCCACACCACAAGAGGCTGACTCTCAGACCCCTCCCTGAGACGGGCTAGACCACCCTGAGGTGCCAGCAGTGCCTTAAGCAAACACGGTCCCTTCTTGCTGCCTGGCCACCACCTCTAGGAAACCCACCCCTCTCCTAGCCCTGGGTATCAGGGCAACTTGACGGGACAAAATCATCTTTCTAGAACATTTTATTGCTACATTGTTGTATTAATTTCTACAAGGGGAAAACTATTTCATTGGAAGACTTCATATCTCCTTTCCAGGGTGATAACGTGGTCAGAGAAACTATGAACGATAGGAGCCATGAAGCTTACATTCAAACCCCAGCTCTAGAAACTGGTGAGTGGTGGGATCCTGGGGAAATGATTTTGCCTTCAGGAGACTGTGTCTCTTCATCTGTGCATGTTGCTAAGAGAGGCTGCCCCACAGAAGTGTTCTGCAAGGGACACAAGCTTGACATCTGGATGGAGCAGGCATTCCAAGAAGGCTAGGAAGGACTGATGCTGAAGCTGAAACTCCAATACTTTGGCCATCTGATGCGAAGAGCTGACTCATTGGAAAAGACCCTGATGCTGGGAGGGATTGAAGGTGGGAGGAGAAGGGGATGACAGAGGATGAGATGTTGGATGGCATCTGAGTGACTGAACTGAACTATGTTTCCCATCACCCCAGTACATGATTTCCCCTACAGCCAAGAAGCCAGGGAGCCTAAGATTACCACATGGAGAGGAAGCACCAGAGAATTATCACTCTCCACCCCCCATGCAGGAGTAGGGGGGCAGTCCAACCTGACAGCACTCACCTCTTCTGTTTACTTACAAACCTTACTTTCACACAGAAGGCAGATAGTGCTCACTTGCAGGGTCCCTTGAAATGGATGCACTCCTACAAACAGTCTGCCTCCACGGAACACTAACCAGAGTACCTGCTGCGCTGATGACCTGGTTCATTGATCATCTAAGGCTGGAAAGACCTCGGCTCACAAGACACCTAGCATGCCTGAGTGCTCAGTTGCTCAGTCATGCCTGACTGTTTGCAATCCTTTGGACTGTACCCTGAAAGAATCTCTGTCCATGGGATTTTTCAGGCAAGAATACTGCAGTGGGTTGCCATTTCCTCCGCCAAGGGATCTTCCTGACCCAGGGATTGAAACTCAATCTCCTGCATCTTCTGCATTTCAGGTAAATTCTTTACCGCTGAGGGAAGCCGCAAGACACCTAAGGCCCAATGAGTTTCCCACTCTGCCTTTCTGACTGCTGGAAAGGTCAAGCATAGATGGTAGGCAAGTAAGTTGATAGTATGGGAATCATCAATTTAGGAAACTTAAAGGAAACCTACTAGAGAGATTTGTCGTGCTCAAAACCAGGAGCAGAGAGTGAGCTTGTGTCTAGGATTCATACCAAGAGAAGGATGCTGATGTACATATTTTAAAAAAAAAAATTTGTAAAAATGTGTAGCAGCAGGATTGGGAGTCCCATGGCTTGTTGCAAGTGTTGGGGTCATTCCTCATTGTTTGGGGGTTCCAGGTTCATCCTTTTACCCAAGAATCTGTGGTATACAGAATTTCATCTGTGAGGTTGCTCTGCTGATGCCGTGTTCAGGGGTGCATGGACCAAGGTCGGAGCATTAACCTCATCCAGGTGAGTTTGGTCACAGCCTCTTGCCTCTGGTTGCCTCTGTTTTCTCATATCTTTAATGATGTCAGTGGTGGCAACTCCCCTTGAGCTTTGACTTGTGCTTTGAGTACCTTGACTATTCATTGGAAGTACTTATGCTGAAGCTGAAGCTCCAGTACTGTGGTCACCTGATGTGAAGAGCTGACTCACTAGAAAAGACCCTGATGCTGAGAAAGATTGAGGGGAAGAGGAGAAGGGGGAATCAGAGGATAAGATGGTTGGATGGCATCATCGACTCAAGGACATGTGTTTGAACAAACTCTGAGAGATGGTGAAGGACAGGGAAGCCTGGCATGCTTTAGCCCAAGGGATGGCAAAGATTCAGACATGACTGAGTGACTGAACAACAACTTAGAACCAAAGGAGGTAATGTTGAAAGGACTTTGGAAAGTTGAGATTTGGGTAGAAATGCTGTTGTTGTTCATTTGTTAAGTCATGTCTGACTGTCTGCAACCCCATGGACTATAGTACACCAGGCCTCCCTGTCCATCACCAGCTCTCACAGCTTGCTCAAACTCATGTCCATCGAGTCGATAATGCCATCCAACCATCTCATCCTCTGTCATCCCCTACTCCTCCTGACTTCAACCTTTCCCAGCATCAGGGTCTTTTCCAATGAGTCAATTTTTCACATCAGGTGGCCAAAGTATGGACTTTCAACTTCAGCATCAATAAATATCCATGATTGATTTACTTTAGGATTGACTGGTTTAATCTTCTTGCAGTCCAAGGACTCTCAAGAGTCTTCTCCAACACCACGGTTCAAAAGCATCAGTTCTTTGGCACTCAGACTTCTTTGTGATCCAACTCCCACATCCATACATGACTACTGGAAAAACCATAGCTTTGACTAGACAGACTTTTGTCAGTAAAGTAATGTCTCTGCTTTTTAATATGCTAAGTTGGTCATAGCTTTTCTTCCAAGGAGCAAGCATCTTCTCATTTCATGGTTTCAGTGACCATCTGCAGTGTTTTGGGAGCCCAAGAAAATAAAGTCTGTCACTGTTTCCATTGTTTCCCAATATATTTGCCATGAAGTGATGTGATGTTGAGTTTTCAGCCAGCTTTTTCACTCTCCTCTTTCAACTTAATCAAGAGGCTCTTTAGCTCCTCTTGGCTTTCTGCCATTAGGGTGGTGTCATCTGCATGGGTAGAAATGTAAGGGGGACTATTTTGTGACTAATCGCATGTGCTGAGGGAGAGAGGCACATAAAAATGTCCATTGGGTTGCTGGGTCCACGTTTGCTTTCAAACCTTCTGAGTCTCTCTCTCTCACAGCATCTGTTCACACAGTTGAAAACCAAAGCCAGTCGCGGGAAATCCTGTCCATCCTCGGGACACAGGGCATAGCTCAGTGCCCAGCCACTGGACAGATAGCACCAGCATCTCTGCCACCTCCCAGCCTCTGCATTCACCATTCTTCCTGCACAGTCATCCATTCTGCTCCTAAGACCCATTCTGACTTGAGGAGGGAGGCTCTTGGGCAGTTTCCGCCTCACCCAGGGGGCCCTGCCTCCAGTCCTCCTAGACATGCCAGGTCCAGAGATGAACGAAGGACTCTGTCTGGTTCACAAATCCCCTCACAGGTAGCCTAACCTGGGTCCAGCCAGTGCTGCGACCTGAGTCAGCCCCTCGTTTGCAGCCTCCCTACGGAAATGTGTCTGCTCTGCATGGATCCATAGTAGGCTTTCCAGTCTGAACAGGCTGGCCTGAGGCTTGGGCTCTGGTCCCCAAGTTCCTGTTCTGATATCTGTCTGCTCCTCTCTATCCTTCCCCCTCCACACTCGTTTCCAAGTCCAGTTTAGTTGGCTTTCCAAATAGCACTTCCCCCAGCTGGGGTAGTCAGCTTCCAAGGTGGTCCCCATGGATGCTCCCTCCCTCCCTGCCCTTCACACCCTCATTAGTTTTCCCCCAGTGAGTCAGGAATGACCAAGACTGAAGCTGAAGTAAGAGTGGGTGTGACTTCTGAGACTTGTCTTTTATTCTTAGATCTAGCACTAAGCTGGGAAGCTAACTGCTTTGTCCAGAACGCACTCAAGAGCACCCCTTGCAAGGGGCCACATGGAGGGAAACCAGAGCTTTCCACTAAGAGCCAGCACCAGTTTGTGGCCAGCGAGTGGAGCATCTTGGAAGCAGGGCCCAGAGGTCTGGACAAGCCTTTAAATGACAGCTTTGGTAATGACCTTGCCCTCACGACAGACCTTTAGCCAGAACTACCAGCCAAGCTGCTCTTGAATCTCCTGATCAACAGGAACCATGAAAGAGAATAGGTGATAAATCTGTTTAAACCTAAGTCTGGGGGTTACTTGCTACTCAGCAATCAAAAACAAATACACCAGTTACTCTAGTTTCCCTGAAGTGGTGCCCCACCCACCCACTGAACCCCGGTCACTTCATGAAAGATCCACACCCCACCCTTCTCCCCTCCCTGCCACGTGCCAGTGATCAATTCATTGCAAATTCTACCCATCTCTGTCACTTTGTCTTGCTGTGAGTAAACAAGCCAGGCTTTTTATGTGAGTTCTGAAAAAGACTATAACTAGGCAGGCTCCCCATTGCCGAATCCAAAGATGATACTCATGAGGGTGGAATTTCCAAGACTCATGCAATCCAACAGCCTGAATTTGTTCTAAAGTTTAGCCACTTTGCAGATTCACTCTGCAAGTAGAAAGACTAATACTGTTTCCAGATGTTCCTGTGTCCATTTTACAGATGAGGGAACAGAGGCTGGCATGGGAGCTCCTGCTGGCCTTGGTTTATATGAGGGCTCAGACTCTTGGCTGTGGCCCGTGATGGGGTCTCGGTCCTGCCCACAGGTCATCCTTTCCACTTCAAGGGCCTCAGCCTAGGACTGAGCCACCCATGACCTTTCTGCTTCGATACTCTTGACCCACTTCCTTTTGGGGAAACAGTGGATGAAACTGGGTGATGTCATCTAACCGCTGCCCAGCTGCAGACTGCTCGTCATCCATCATCACGGTTGCTGAGTCTCAGAGGGGTGGTCACCTGACACAAGCTGGAGCCCCCGGGACAGAGGAGGAGCTGGGAGCATAGGTCAGCGAGGCAGAGGCCTCTAAACCAGAGCCAAGTACTGACTGGAGCAGAGAGTTGAGCCCCAACACAGCCCCAACAGCTGCCACATCGCAATAAATAAATATGATAAATGGTCTCCCCAGCTGTCTTAAGAAAGGGCTTCAGCAATGCAGGATCATCCTGTTTCCTCGCTGGTGTTCTCATAGATACAGTTGAGAATGTCAACCTGAAATTGAAGCTCCAAAGCCCCTGAAGATGCAGAGAAATAGATTTGTCTCAAGACATTTTCTCATTCAGGTTCCTTTTTTTCCCGCTGCCAAAATGCAGTCTCGAGTTGATTCTCATCTCTAGTTAAAGAAATGCAGAGCGAGAGGTGAGTCGAAGCAGTGAAAGACCTGGATTCAGATGCATGTGGGTAAAAGAGGGCAAGTCACCGAAAAGGATGAAGGTGACCATTGTCAGCGGACATGAGTGAGCCATAGAGAGACAGGAGGGGTGCGGGCGTGCATGTGTGTGTCTCTGTGTGTGTGGCATGCCTGCCCTCACTCCTGTCTCTAACCTCTTCTCCAGAGCCAGTTTACCTCTCTCCACTGGATTTGCAGGAGAACCGTGAGCTGTGTGTCAAGCTCACCTACACCATAAGACCTCAAGAAGAATATATGGCCATCACTTTAGAGTTCAAAGTCAGAAGTTCCCCTAAGCACATCTAGGCCCCCCAAATGGTGTTGGGCCTAAAGACTGTCCTGCTCACCAGATAAGAGTTTTGGGTATACTTTCTTTCTCAGGGTTGCTATTACTTGAGGTCTGCAGCAGGGTCCAGGGGTCAAGCATGCCTTGGCCATATCAGTCACTGTTGAGTCATTGGCATTTTTGAAGGAGCTCCACTGTATCCACAATGGAGGGCATCTGTGCTCTCTGGCCACCTGAGAACATAAGAAAAAATAATGATAAGAATAACAGCAACCCTTAAATAGCATCACTGTGCAGGCACTAAATGTTTTACAAATATTCCCTCCTTTAATGCTCACAACAAATCTATAATGGAAGAATTTCTGGTAGCCTCGTTTACAGACATGGCACCAAGGCTCAGAGAATTTAAGCAGCTGTCTTATCATTACATGGCTGGTGTGTGGCAAGTCCATGTCCTCCACCATCACACTGGCTTTCCAGCAGCATCAGCTCCTTGGTAATGTGAAGCCCTCTTCCAGGAAAGTTTTGAGATGGGACAAAGGCCTTTGCTATCTCCTGCTGCTCCCCTACGCATGACCTGAACTCATAATTGTCCCCATTAAAAAAAGGAGCTGAGTCAGGTGCCTCAAAGCTACTGAAGGCCCCATGTCCCCATCCTGTTGCTAATGGGTTTTTTTGTTTCCAGCACTGATTTTCCCTTCCCTCATCCTTTTTGGCTCTGACACCATGAAAGTCACTTAGCTTGCCTTCCAGCCCCGCTGTGCGTACATGACCTAGAAATTCAGGATATGCACATGAAAATTCAAACGTTACTGAAAAGTAGTCTGGGGAAGAGCCATGGGAAGTCTCTGAGCTAGAAAGTGGGCATGGGCGTGGCTCCCAACTCCACCACTTTGGAGTTTCATGTTCTGGATCAGATTATAGAAATATACCTGGGTTTAGACTCTTCATCTGTAAAATCAGAATTAACAAATGCTTATCTTGTAGTTGTGGGGACTTAATCAGACCACGTGTGTGGAGCTCCTGGCATAGCACCATCTTTGTTGTTGGGGCAACTATGAGGTCATCAATGAAGAGGATTCTTGTTCTGTGGGCAAGTGTTAGTCACTCAGTCATGTCTGACTCTTTGCAACCCCATGGACTGTAACCTACTAGGCTCCTCTGTCCATAGAATTCTTCAGGCAAGAACACTGGAGTGGGTAACTATTTCTTTCTCCAAGAGATCTTCCTGACCCAGGGATTGAACCTGGGTTTCCTGTATTGCAGACAGATTCTTTTCCATCTGAACTTCCAGGGAAGCCAGAATGCATTTCCCCCCCTATTTCATTTTCAGAAACAGGGATTTGCAAAAATCTTTTTGTGCACCACAGTTGACTCATCGCCTGCCCATTCTATGCTGAGGCCTTGAGAGGTCAAGGCTGATGGACTTAAGAGGTTATGTCTGAGTTGATAACAGAGTGGAAACATTTTGGCAGCAGACAAAATATGGAATGCTCTTTTTCCCCATCTTGTGCTGGAGTGCATGTTTTTAACAACCCAGCAGACCTCTAAACAGAGCTATTGATCCCTTATAGTCAATTGCCTGGGGGCATTGGAGCAGAGAGGTCCAGCTGGTGATCACTACACTTGCTTCTGCAGACCTCATATCTCAACACAGCTGGTGTGGAGAATTTTTGCATTAAGCTCGAAGGATGCTTCTGTGCTTTTCATAGCCCACATCCTGCTTCACCCTAATTGGATCTCTAGCAATGTTTTCTGCAGGCAGAAGCATTCTCTAAAATATGATGGATGGATGGAGGGATAGAGGGATGATGAATTACTCCATCTAGGAGGAGAAACGGACTCACAATAGATAGATGCCAGGCCTTTCTATTTCCAGGTGGCTGACTTTATTGTATTGATGGTGGGCTTGCACCACAGCTACCATCCAGACTTTACCTGTGTCTTCTGTGCAAAGCTCTTCTTAGAAGAGAGAGGTGAAGAGTGTCAGGTAGATATTGAGTCTAAGTAGCTTACTTTCTGAATTCCTGTATTAGCCAGGGTCCAACCAAGAAAACAGAACCCACTGTAAATATTTTTTTTAAAAAAAGAGGGAATTTGAGAAACTGGTGACACAGATTTGATGGAGGAGAGGCAGAGGGAACAGTGTGAGAGGGAAGTGGTTTGATTCAGCACCAAAAACTCAAAACTGCACAGGACTGTCTGTGAAATCCTGTCTGGGTCACATAGAAAGGCCTAGAAAGTGATGAGTTTGACCTTCATTATTCAAAGTGACTATGGGAGGTTGGGCTGGCTTTCCCTTGGACAGTGGTGATCTGAGCTGAATAAAGGCTTCCTTGTGATTGTGAGGGGCTGGCAGTGATCATGACCCAGGAATGCAGCCACATCATTGACAGCGCAGGAACATGGACCCGGGGCGGAGCCACTGCACCCTAATCATCCCTCATGCTCCCCGCCCTCCCTGTAGGTAGTATTGGCCGGGTATTCTAAAAGCCAGATATACATGGATCATCCAAATGAAACCATATGTAGACTTTGCCAGCCCTCAACCATGATGATAAGCCCATTCAGACTTTACAACTGGTATCCTGCAAGCCAAATCCTCAAGTAGAAATAAGAGGAGCTATTTGGATTAAAGTGGTCAGCAGAGTAGAAATATTTAAGAGAAAAAAAATTGGAAAAGAATAAAAAGAATGGGGCCAGCTGTTTCCTGGGAAAACCATTTTCCTCAAATGTGTCACCTTCCTAACTCAAAGCATCACAGTGTAATAAAGAGCATCTTCTGAGAGTGGTGATGATGGGAATCACCGAGATCCCAGTGTCCAGATATGCTGACATGTACTCCATGAAGCCAGGTTTGTCCTCTGAGAGCTTGAGGGGATGATAGAAAGAGACAGGTGAGACCTGTGGTCAATACAAATCATCTTTGATCTCCAGCTATTAACCAGGATGGTTACTGAGACTATTTTGAAGACCTAGGAATATAACTGATCTGATCAAGTCTGAATAGTTCTAAAACCTACTCTTTTAAATATTTATGTATTTGGCTGTGTCAAGTCTAGTTGTGGCTCACAGAATCTTCATTGCACTGGGGGGGAACTTTCACTCAACATGAGTCTCCGTAGTGATGCATGGGCTTAGTTGTTCCACTGCATGTGGGATCTTAGTTCCCCGATCAGGTATCAAACCTGAGTCCCCTGCCTTGCAAGGTGGATTCTTAACCACTGGACCATGAGAGAAATTCTTAAAAGTCTATTTTTTAGAGAAAAGTGGCCAAAATAAAAGTCCAACCTTTAGGAAAGGACCCATGGCCCATTGCCAAGTGGCAGGGGGAAATGTTATTCTATAAACATCACGTCTTTAAGTTGCATCCCGTGGAACACTGATCCTGCAAACGGCTTCATCCTTAAGAAGAGCCTAGTTTGGGAAAGGCTCTCTAATGCATTCTCTTGCCTTCTTGCAGAATTACATCAGCATATCAAAATTCTGAGCTGGCCTAGAATAAAGCATTCTCAGCTTCTTGCTTCCACCTAGGGCTTCCCAGACTTCTTTTACAGTGGAAATTACTTTCCCATTACCTGCCATCCCATCTCAAATGGGAAGTGGGGAAAACCTCTTATTGGGGGATTGAAATGTTATTTTCAGAGCCTCAGTCCTTTGAAAAGGATCAGCTTGGTCCTCAGGTGTGCCTTTCTGCAAGGTGACCATTTCGGCCAGTTCCAGATCCACCTACGTAAGTTATCCAGGTAAAAGCAGAGAACGACTAAAGAAACCGGTGTGCGCATGGCACTCTGGTCCACACAGAGCTCCCATTGTGACTGTTCAGGCCCCACATCAAGATAAATAAATGTCACACTGGGATTATTTCCTCTGTTCTGCTGAATAGTCTTGAAGATAAGGAAACATTCTTCCCAACATAATGAGCCATCAAAATACACTTATATGAAATCCCAGGTACATCCAAGTGTCAGTGCTGCTGACAATGGGCTTTCTTCTCTCCCATTTCTTTCATTATGTCCCCAACAAAGGAGCTATGCTATTACTGTTGCCCTGGCAAGAGATAGCGTTTCAGCCCTCGGAGATCTGACAAGTGTATTTAATTACTTCCAGCACAAGCACCCACTTTATTAGCACAGTCAGGATCACCGGGGGCTTCCTGTAGGTCACAGGAGTGGGGGTTAGTTGAGACTTAGGTATAAGGCTCTGTGTTCATACAGAGAGGACTGCGTGCTTGTGTGTCCCTCTGTCGTGTCTGACTCTGTGACCGCATGGACTGTAGTCTGCCAGGCTCTTCTGTTCATGGGATTTTTCAGACAAGTATACTGGAGTGAGTTGCCATTTCCTTCTCCAGTGGATCTTTCTGACCCAGGGATCGAACCCATGTCTCCTGTATTGGCAAACACATTCTTTACCACTGAGCCACCTTGGAAGCCCTATTTTCTTTCCTATACAAGGTCTAGAAATCAGAACCCAGTCCACACGAGTGCCCGCAAAAGTTGACAAATCAAAAAACAAACAGCAAAGTGCAAACTGGTGAAATGGGCTTTCTGTGCATTGTTTACACGTTGAGAAAATTAGACCCTCCCCCAGTCCCAGATGGATGGCCTACTGTTGCCCTTGACTCCATCCAGTACCCTCTCCAGTTGCTGTCCTCCAACCCAACCCAAGCCTCAACATTGCTTTAAAAAAACAAACAAACCCCCAAACCTGACCTTCCCCTTGTTAAAATGGTGGCTGTCCTGAGAGCTTTCCCAGTGGTCTGTGTTGATGCAGAAGTGAAGCTTTGAACTCCATCACTGACTGTTGACTCTTAACCAGCTTACAGTGGGCCCTGTCAGGAACTCGACACTTTTCCACCCCTATGGCACCTCTCGGTTGCTTTGTGCCTGCCCCACCTGTGTGGACACACCTGTATACAGGGAACACCCCAGCGCTCCCTGCAGTTTTAGTTACTAACTAGAAGAAGCCCTAGTTACAAACTCAGGCTTTAAGGCACTGCCTTTAAAGTCTCTGGAAATACCCAATGTATCTCCTTCACTGTGAAGGGGCCATCACCACATCCTCAGGTAAGCTTCCAGGGGAATCTTTTAAAGTCCATTCATCTTTGGGCCTTTAAGTTCTGTCCCAGCCATTTGGGGGCTATAGGTAAACCTATGGGACCAGTTGAAGGATGAGGAGAGGAGAGTGGGTTAAATGAAGGCATGATTTGCTTGTCATCCAACCAAAGACAGTTTGTTTTACAAAAGAAGCCTTTGCCTAGGGAAATCATTACCATTTAATTCCAATTTACTCTTTAAAATACCTTCTGTCTACACTCATCTATTTCTTTCCTTGTGGTAAGTTGCAGTGAGAGAAGATCTAAGAGTTCAGAGGTCTGGGTAAACATGCGAAACAGTTCAGAGAGCATCCAAATGCTGTCTGATGATCTAGTCAAGAAATTTGACCAGGGAACCTCAGGAGAACTGTGCATCAGACACTCCTGGCTACAAATTCTATTTTTCCTCAATAATAACCATTCATCTACTTCATGTCAGGCAGGAAATTAGAGCAAAAGGATTTCTGGCAACTCCAGAAAGCCTTTCTCCCAATAACTAGAGTGGTGGGAGAGCAAAGGATGATGGGTAGTTGGACACTGTTCCTTCAACATGGGAGATACAGATACGGAGTTCCAGACCTGGGTTCCAATCTTCACTACCCGGGGTTCCAGTCATGCAGGTCCCCCACACCCTACCTCTAGATTCACAGAAGCTGGAATTCCATGCCTCAGCTTATCATTGTCCTCTTAGGGGACCCACAGCTGGGAAGGGATCTTGTGTCTAAGAAGGAATGAGTAAGAAATACTCTTACTCACGGGGATGATCCAGAGAGAAGGTGTGGGGCGGGAGAGGGGAGGTGGGGGTCGGGACTGGGAGTTCATGTACACTCGTGGCTGATTCATGTCAATGTATAGCAAAATGAATACAGTATTGTAAAGCAAAACAAACTAAAAAAATAAAAATTAATTAGACCTATGGAAAAAAAAAAAAAGAAGGAATGAGTAAGAAATAGATTCAATCACCCAAAAAATATAAGAATCCCTACCATTTACAAGACACTGTGTTGGATATTATAAGAGATGTTTAAAAGATCTAAAACTCTATAGTGTACAAGGAGGGCTTAATACCAATAGGAAGCTGTGGTACTAAGCCATATCCATGGGCTTCCCATATGGCACTGCTGCTGCTGCTGCTAAGTCGCTTCAGTCGTGTCCAACTCTGTGCAACCCCATAGACGGCAGCCCACCAGGCTCCCCCATCCCTGGGATTCTCCAGGCAAGAACAGTGGAGAGGGTTACCATTTCCTTCTCCAATGCATGAAAATGAAAAGTGAAAGTGAAGTCACTCAGTCGTGTCCAACTCTTAGAGCCTCCATGGATTGCAGCCCACCAGGCTCCTCTGTCCATGGGATTTTCCAGGCAAGAATACTGCAGTGGAGTGCCATTGCCTTCTCCACCATATGGCACTAGTGGTAACTAATCCACCTGCCAATGCAGGAGACATGAATTTGATCCCTGTGTTGGGAAGATCCCCTGGAGAAGAAAATGGCAACCCACTAGAGTATCCTTGCCTGGGAATTCCCATGGACAAAGGATTGGACACGACTGAGCAACTAAGCACACACAAACCATATACATAAGTAATTACAGTTGCTCAATGAGGTAAGAGAAAAAATAAACTTATTCTGTGAACACCTGGGTTGGGTCCAAGGTAGCGGTGATGAGTCACGTCACTGCAGCATGCCCCACAACATATCTCAGCCTTGGTTTCCCATAAGTAGCAATGGAGATTAAAAGGCCTTTCCTCTAGGATTTTGATGAGTATTAAATGAGGAAAGGCATGGAAAGCACCTGGCCACAGATTGATACCATTAGGTGTTTTCCTGACATTGCTATTTCACCCAGTGAGCTAAGCAATGCCTCTTTGGAATCATTCATAATCTCTGAAGGGGGAAAATCTCATTTACTTTCCTGACCCAGGCATGTCCCAAAGTAGTAGAGAGTAGTTCAGATTTTGTTGTTGTTGTTCAGTTGACCACATAGACTGTGTAGCCTGCCCGGCTCCTCTATCCACGGAATCTCCCAGGCAAGAATATTGGACTAGGCTGCCATTTCCTTCTCCAGGGGATCTTCCTGGATCAGGGATCGAACCCACATCTCCTGCATTGGCAGGTGGATTCTTTACCTCTGAACCACCAGGGAAGCCCAATGTAGTTTACTTATGTTTATTGAGCATTTAATGTATGCTGTGTTAAGTTCTCTTCAGATATCACCTCATTTAATCTTTATATTCACATCACGGGAAGAAGGTACTTGCTAAATTCTCAGTTTACAGGTGAAGCACCTAAAGATCAGAGGGGTTAAGGAACACCCCTAAATGTATACACATTTGATCCAAACAGGGCCTTTCTGAGCCAGGAGCCTGTGCTATCAACCACCACCAGTTGCTTCTCCAAGGCTTCACACTCAGGACAGCAATAAGTCCCAGAAGTTTTCTCCCATCGACGGTGGGGTTGGCCTCACTCAGTGCTGAAAATGCCAGAAACACCGAACTACCCCAGGACCAGTACTGGGGTTAGCAAAGGCATGATTTAATGCCTGGGATTGACGATACAGTGAAAAACTGGGACTAATTAGCAAGGAGGTACACACAAGATACCTTCCTGCAAAATATGTGAGAATTTAGGAGAGTCAGTCTGAGATGTAGTTTGCAGAAACCATGATAGTGGACATTTCATTCCAAATGCTTTGAAGAAGCCCAGTCACTAAGTGGCTGCTTTAACTTTCTACTCCTTAAACCCAGACTTTTTCATTTCAGTTTAGTCTTTTCTGCAAGGAGACCATGTGGCTGTTTCCATTGTTTTGTTAACCGCTCGATTCTTTGTAAGTCAATTCTCAGTCCACATTTTTTACTCTGTTTCGAAGACCTGTGATAATGACATTGGGAGTGTTTCTTTAGCCTAGCAGTGGGGAGTTACAGGTGAGAAAATAGCGTGATCTCTCAACCTAGTTGAGAAAAGAATTCTAAGAATTGCACTGCCATTTTATGACACATAGGGCAGAACCTGTAAATTTTTACAATTTTATTTCTGAAGCTTTCTTCTAACTCAGGGGTCAGCAAACAATGGCCCTGGGCCAAATACAATCTGCAGGCTACATTTATAAATAAACTTTTATTGGGACACAACCATGCCAATTTGTTTATGTGCTGTCTCTGGCTACCTCCAAGCTACAGTGGCAGAGATGAATCATTCTTACGGACATCAAATGGTCCACAAAGCCTAAAATATTTACTACTTGGCCTTTTGCAGAAAAGAGTTGCCAACTCCTACTCTAACTTACTCTTTTCCATTTCCATTGCTTGCACTTTTCCTGAGATGTAACAAGATATGTATATTTAGTCTTCATCCTAGTTCCTGACACAGAACTTCTAAAAACCTTGTCATTTCCTGAATGAAAATGTGACTACATCTTTTGTCCTAATATTTGGTTCTTGACCCTCATTCCTAACATTCAGTTCAGTTCAGTCACTCAGTCATGTCCGACCCCATGAATTGCAGCACACCAGGTCTCCCTGTCCATCACCAACTCCCGGAGTTCACTCAGACTCACATCCATTGAGTCCATGATGCCATCCAGCCATCTCATCCTCGGTTGTCCCCTTCTCCTCCTGCTCCCAATCCCTCCCAGCATCAGGGTCTTTTCCAATGAGCCAACTCTTCGCAGGAGGTGGCCAAAGTACTGGACTTCAGTTTTAGCATCATTCCTTCCAAAGAAGCTCCAAAAACCTTTGTGATTTTCTGAGTGATGGGGGTGTTAGGAACCTCTGACACAGAGCTCCTAAACCCCTTGGAATTTCTGAGTGATAGGAGCACCATTTGTTCCAATAAAGCAAGTCTGTAGGATCCTGGATGGGTACTCATTGCTAGAAAGACCAAGTCATGATTAGAAGCTTGGAATTTTCCATTCTACCTACCACCCCCACCCCATCCTCTAGAGAGAAGAGGGAATGGACCATACATACCTTGTGAAGCCTCCATTAAAACCTGTAAAGTATGGGGTTCAGAGAGCTTCTAGGTTGGTGAACACAGCTGTGTGCTGGGAAGATGGTGTGCCCCAACTCCGTGGGAACAGGAGTTCCTGTGCTTGGGCTCCCCGGGCCTCACCCTCTGTGTCTTTTCATTGAACTGCTCATCTGAATCCTTTGTCATGTTGCTGCTGCTGTTTAATCACTAAGTCATGTCTGACTGTTTTGCGACCCATGGACTGTAGCTCACCAGGCTCCTCAGTCCATCGGATTTTCCAGGTAAGAGTGCTGGAGTGGGTTGCCATCTCTTTCTCCAGGGGATCTTCCTGACCCAGGGATTGAACCCACATGTCCTGCTTTGCAGGCGGATTCTTTACCACTGAGCCACCAGGGAAGTCCATCCTTTATCATACCCCTTGTAGTAAACCAGGAAACACATGAAAACGTTTCCCTGAGTTTTTTGAGTCATTCTAGGAAATTATCAGACCCAAGTTTTGGCGAAGAAAATGGCAACCCACTCCAGTGTGGAGAATCCCAGGGACGAGGGAGCCTGGTGGGCTGCCATCTCTGGGGTCGCACAGAGTCGGACACGACTGAAACGACTTAGCAGCAGCAGCAGCAAGGTGGAGGGTTATGGGAAATCATGACCTTGCAGCCAATTCAGACAGAGGTGCAAGTAGCCTAGGGACCCATTACTTGTGACTGCCATCTGAAATGAGGCCAGTATTGTGGGGCTGAGTGTCTTGCCTGGAGAATCCCAGGGACGGGGGAGCCTGGTGGGCTGCCGTCTATGGGGTCGCACAGAGTCGGACACGACTGAAGCGACTTAGCAGCAGCAGCAGCAGAGCCTTGAAACCTGTGGAATCGGGTGCAAAATCTGGTAATTAGTGTCAAAATTGCATTAAATTAAGGGACACCTTGGAGAAGGAAATGGCAACCCACTCCAGTATTCTTGCCTGGAGAATCCCATGGACGGAGGAGCCTGGTGGGCTACAGTTCGCAGTATTGCAGAGAGTCGGACACGACTGAGCGACTTCATTTTCACTTTCACTTTCATACTCATTGACGATAAGAAGAAAGAAGATCTATTAAGAAAATATGAGTCTTTCTTTATGGGGGAAGTGTTAATAGTCTATGACCAGTGACCAAGTCTATGACCAGTGACCAAATCATGTTGCATAGTGTTTAAAATGAAAAGGCAATGGCATCCCACTCCAGTACTTGTGCCTGGAAACTCCCATGGACGGAGGAGCCTGGTGGCCTGCAGTTCATGGGGTCGTGAAGAGTCGGACACCACTGAGCGACTTCACTCTCACTTCAAGGGACACTTAGTTGATGTCTATAGGGTAGGAAAATGTATTGGTGTGGGGTAGGTGTGAGGGTTGATATCTGTACTCTCTGATCACATTCATTGGCTCAATGTCCCCAAATCTAGGTAAAGAGGAAGGGCAGAGAAGGGCAAGGGTAAAAGAGGGAGGAATAAGAAAGGAACAGAGCAATCGTGGAGGAGAAATAATAATGAAAACCAAGGAATGAGATCAAGTGAGCAGAGGTGGTAGAAAATGGTCCCCTGTATTAGTCTTAGTTGTTCCATCCCTCAACAGGTTCTTTCAGCTCCAAAGTTAGGGTCAGTTTTCCTATTGGTCAAGCAGGCATTTTCTGCCCTTTCCCTTCTCTTTTGTATCTCTTTTCTTCCTCACCCCCACTTCCATCCTTCCTGCTCAACCCCCCCTTAACTTCCTTTTTTTTCTTAATTGGAGCAAATTGCTTTACATTGTTGTGCTGGTTTCTGCCTTTGAACAACAATGTGAATCTGAATGTGAATCCGTCATAATTATATATATGCATAAATATATCCCCTCCATCTCAAGCCTCCCTCGCTCCCCCTACTATCTTACCCCTCTAGGTCATCACAGAGCACCAGGCTGGGCTCCCTGTGCTATACAGCTATTTCACACATGGTAGTGTCAACGGCACCCCACTCCAGTACTCTTGCCTGGAAAATCCCGTGGACAGAGGAGCCTGGTAGGCTGCAGTCAATGGAGTCTCGAAGAGTTGGACATGACTGAGCAACTTCATTTTCACTTTTTACTTTCATGCATTGAAGAAGGAAATGGCAACCCATTCTAGTTTTCTTGCCTGGAGAATCCCAGAGATGGGGGAGCCTGGGGGGCTGCCGTCTATGGGGTCGCACAGAGTCGGACACGACTGAAGCGACTTAGCAGCAGCAGCAGTGTATATATGTCAATGCTACTTTCTCAATTCTATCCTCTTCCTTTTTTCTCTTTGTTGCCCCATTTTCTATGCCTCCTTCCCAGTATTAACCCACAAAGGATCTTGTGCCTCAAGGAAGGAACTCAGTGAGAAGGGGCTGCTTTCTACTGCAGGTCACCATGGAACCAGTGCCTGAGAGCCCCAGACTGGATATGGACTCTATGCTGCATCTGGGAAAAGCAACTGAGCTTTCTTTGGGGAAGATTGTATGTACACCCATATACACACACGTACACACACTCAGCAGCATGAAATGAAATGTGGAAATGAAATTAAGCATGCCCATCAGCTCAAACCCTTTCTTTTGACAGCACACATCAGGCTCTGGGCTGCTGGCTCAAGGGAACAATGTCAGGGTACAGGGCATTTAACATGATTCCTCT
Organism: Aepyceros melampus; assembly: GCA_006408695.1. Lineage (NCBI taxonomy): Eukaryota > Metazoa > Chordata > Mammalia > Artiodactyla > Bovidae > Aepyceros > Aepyceros melampus. The sequence continues at coordinate 254,536 of SJXQ01002274.1, forward strand.
GTGGGGAGTTCCAAACTATCATAATCAAATTCAGAGAAGTCTGATGTCATGCTAGTGGCAGTGGAATAACCCATACGCTGTGGGCTAACCATGTTACATCAATTTTCATTGCATGTAATTACATTTGTGAGACAGAAGGGGATGACTCGATGAGGCCCCATCAGTAATAACAGCCTAGAGAAGGGACTTTTGCTGGAGTTAATGGGAGCCCTTGAATGGATGATGCAAACACACACTCTACAAAATGAATCAGTTGCCAGCCACTGGTTCATTCTCACTGATGTTTGAAATTATCCATCCGTTTAGCTCCTTTCCACTTTCCTGCTAGTGTCTCGGTTCAGTTCCAGTTGCCTCAATCCTAGACTGTTTTCATAGTCTTTCAAATAATTTCCAGTCCTCTTGGGACTTTCCTTTCTTACCTTGTCTGTCTGTTTTATATATATATATATATATATATATACACACACACACACCCATACATACATATATATATTATATATAAGTATAGAATTGAGTTATATATATGTATGATATATATTTTATATATATAATTATAAATTATATATACTCAGTTGCTCAGTCATGTCTGACTGTTTTGTGACCCCATGTACTATAGCCCTGGAGAAGGCAATGGCACCCCACTCCAGTACTCTTGCCTAGAAAATCCCATGGATGGGGGAGCCTGGTAGGCTGTAGTCCATGGGTCGCTAAGAGTCAGACACGACTGAGCGACTTCCCTTTCACTTTTCACTTTCATGCATTGGAGAAGGAAATGGCAATCCACCCCAGTGTTCTTGCCTGGAGAATCCCAGGGACGAGGGAGCCTGGTGGGCTTCCGTCTCTGGGGTCGCACAGAGTCGGACACGACTGACGTGACTTAGCAGCAGCAGCAGCAGCAGTACTGTAGCCCACCAGGTTCCTCTGTCCATGGTATTTTCCAGGCAAAAATACTGGAGTGGGTTATCATTTCCTCTTCCAGGAAATTACTCCCGACCCTGGGACTGAATCCTCATTTCTTTCATTGGCAGGCAGATTCTTTACCACTGAGCTACCTGGGAAGCCCCCAGATCGAATCTTGTCTTTTAAAGGCAGATTGTCATAAAGAAAAATCTCCTCATATCATTATATAATCCCTTTACTCAACTACAGAAATAACTCATTCTCCTCCTGCTGGCGCTCAAAGCTCTCAGCACCCTGCCCTGAGACTATCCTTCCAGATAAATTTCCCACTGCTTTCACAGGCGGATCCTATATTCTGCCCATAAAGGCCCCCTAATTATTCCCTGAACACATCTCATGTTGAATTATGATCGTGACTTAAAAAAAAATCCAACTACAGTTCTGATACGCCTGCCTACTTAATCTTATGTATCCATGCTTCTATTACCTTATCTCTGAAGTCTTTTTCTTATTATTACCTTAAAAAAAATGACATCACCCTCTTCTGAATCCCTAGGATACTCAGCTGGGACTGATCCTTGTAGGTAACACCAATAACCGTGTACATGTAGATTCTATACTTCCAAACTAACAGCTCCTTGAAGACAGGATTAATTTATATTTTAGTCACCTTTTGTCTCCCACAGTATTTTGCATGGAGCAAAAACTGAATAAATAAACCATTCTTATATGCTGAACAAGTAAATACAAATACCTATGGAGTTCATATAATAAACTGGATGACAAAGAAATTAAACTCAGCAAAGAAAACATAAATTAAATCTATGACCCAAATCTAACTGTTTGGAGAATAAGATAACAGCAGGAAGTTGTTAGAAGCCTATGAATGGAGCTAAAGAGGTAAAAAGACAATGTTGGTTCCATGTATATGTGTTAACATACAATATTTGTTTTTCTCTTTCTGACTTACTTCACTCTGTATGATATTCTTCAAATCTACTCAGTTCAGTTCAGTCTTTCAGTTGTGTCCAATTCTTTGCAACCTCATGGACTGCAGCACGCCAGCCTCTCTGTCCATCACCAACACCTGGAGTTTACTCAAACTCATGTCCATTGAGTTGATGATGCCATTCAGCCATCTCATCCTCTGTCGTCCCCTTTTCCTCCTGCCTTTAATCTTTCCCAGCATCTGAGTCTTTTCAAATGAGTCAGCTCTTCACATCAGGTGGCCAAAGTATTGGAGTTTCAGCTTTAGCATTAGTCCTTCCAATGAATATTCAGGACTGATTTCCTTTAGGATGGACTGGTTGGGTCTCCTTACACTCCAAGGGACTCTCAAGAGTCTTCTCCAACATCACAGTTCAAAAGCATCAATTCTTCAGCTCTCAGCTTTCTTCACAGTCCAACTCTCACATCCATACTGACCACTGGAGAAACCATAGCCTTGACTAGATGGACCTTTGTTGGCAAAGTAATGTCTCTGTTTTTTAATATGCTGTCTAGGTTGGTCATAACTTTCCTTCCAAGGAGTAAGNCTGCAAATGTCTTTGGGGAGAAGAGCATTTATGAGATTTTTCACTGTGTTGCATATGAAAAAGGGAGATTACAGAGGAGGAGCAGGGGAGAGATCTGGGCATTGATCAAACCCAAAATTGATCTGGGTTTGATCCAGGAGTGACCAACATGCTGGATTAACCTACCTTGCTCCACAATAATTTTCCGGTTACAGCCCATTAAGTTCTATGTCTTATGTTGTGTTGCAATTAGATTGGAGCACAGCTGATTTATTTTGTTTGTTAGTTCCTGAAAAATGGGCCAGAGGCCTGGAATAAGATCATAGATCCTAATTGCTTAGACAAAAGTTTTCTTGGCATATATAAATGTGCCTCAGTGCTCTTTATCTATTATTAGTTAGAAGGAGGAGCCTATTTATTTTCTTGATAAATAGGAGAATCTCATGGAGCTTCCTGATTAAACCAGGAGACAGATGTTTCACAAGAGGGAGAGAGACAGGGAATCAATCAGTGGTTCATCTTGCAGAGAACCAATTCATGATGTAAACATGCAGGGAAGGGCATTGGTAAGTTTGTGTCACTCAATAATAATGAGACTGTGATCCTGCCTTAGTGGAATTCTGCCTGTGCCTCTACCTCTTCTTCCCACAGCAGATGAACTTGAGAACCTTGGTTGACTGGCTTAACTGCTGACACCTCCCTCTCGTGAAATGATGGGAGTCTTCATTTCAGGGCAGGGAAGGTCATGGTGCTCTAGCTTCTTCTATTGATTCAAGTGCTACCAGTGAGCACCTGCAGTTTGTAAGCTCTGAGCTGGGTGCTGAGGATATGGCAGCAGGCGAACTGGTGACTCCTGGCTTAGGGTGGGATGGGGAGGTTCACAAAGTGATTCAATGAGTAAATAAACAAGAGAGATGTCAGGAGGCCATCCAAGCAATGCAGATAATTAAAGCTGGCTGATGTGATGGCGTTTGACTGGGAATTATGTCCAGTTGGAAATTGAGATGATGTTTAAGTTAGGGATGAGATATGACTTGGCAGGCATGTGCCTTGGTGGCCTCATTTCTCTTGTCTCTGGATGTCAGCTCTTCCTAGTTTCTTCTTTGGGGATAGAGCCCGGGGAACTGGCACATGGGGTGGGCAAATGCTGGATTTCCCTTCCATCTGCTGCATGAGCATTCACCCCCTGGTTCTGTAAGAGGAAAGGAGCCTACACACAAGGTTCCTCAGATGTTCCCCAGCTGAGGGTTGCTGCTAACACATGCAGGACAAGACTGAATGGTAATATGAGCACTAGTGTGTTAGTTCGGAGAAGGCAATGGCACCCCACTCCAGTACTCTTGCCTGGAAAATCCCATGGACGGAGGAGCCTGGTAGGCTGCAGTCCATGGGGTCCCTAAGAGTCGGGCATGACTGAGTGACTTCCCTTTCACTTTTCACTTTCATGCATTGGAGAAGGAAATGGCAACCCACTCCAGTGTTCTTGCCTGGAGAATCCCAGGGACGGGGGAGCCTGGTGGGCTGCCATCTATGGGGTCACACAGAGTCGGACACGACTGAGACGACTTAGCAGCAGCAGCAGTGTTTTAGTTGCTCAGTCGTATCTGACTGTTTGAAACCCCATGGACTGTAACCCACCAGGCTCCTCTGTCCGTGGGATGCTCCAGGCAAGAACACCGCAGTGGGTAGCCATTCCCTTCTCCAGGGGATCTTCCCAACCCAGGGATTGAACCCAGGTCTCCCGCACTGCAGGTGGATTCTTTACTGTCTGAACCACCAGGGAAGCCTTAAAGGAGCAAGAATGAATTACTGAATCAGGTAGCATGTGTTTCGTGGTTTCTTGTCCTGCCTCAGTTTCCCCAAATGTCTGAGATTTGTGAGGCCAAAGTAAGAGTGATTGGCAGACAGCAGAGGTTGAAGCCTACTTCTGAACTTGCTTGCTTTTATACCCTCCAGGGAATGACTTGTGTTCAAGCATTTTTACTTGTTTTTATAGCAGTAAGATTCCTTAATACCAAGGGTCTCCAATGAGACAGATCTTAAAGATCTGATTCTTTTTTTGAGCAAGTGAAATTTTTTTCTCACAGAAAAGGGGTAAAAAGGGAGCTTACCTAGGAGACTTATATGATTATCTAGTGTATTAATTTTCTAGGGCTGCTGTTACAAAGTGCCACAGATGGGGTGGCTTCAGTCAGTTTGTTCAGTTGGTCAGTCTTGGCCAACTCATTGAGACCCCATGGACTGCAGCATGCCAGGCTTCCCTATCCATCCCTGAGTTTACTCAAACTCATATTCACTGTGTCGATGATACCATCTGACCATCTCACCCTCTGTCGCCCCCTTCTCATCTCACCCTCAATTTTCCCCAGCATCAAGGTCTTCTCAGATGAGTCAGTTCTTCACATCAGGTGGCCAAAGTATTAGAGTTGCAGCTTCAGCATCAGTCTTTCCAATGAATATTCAGGACTGATTTCCTTTCAGATGGACTGGTTGGATCTCCTTGCAGTCCAAGGGATTCTTAAGAGTCTCCTCCAACACCACGGTTCAAAAGCATCAATTCTTTGGTGCTCAGCTTTCTTTATAGTCCAACTCTCACATCTATACATAACTATTGGAAAAACCATAACTTTGACTAGATGGACCTTTGTTGGCAAAGTAATGTCTCTGCTTTTTAATATTCTGTCTAGGTTAATCATAACTTTTCTTCCAAGGAGCAAGTGTCTTTTAATTTCATGGCTGCAGCTACCATTTGCAGTGATTTTGGAGCCCAAAAAAATAAAGTCTGTCACTGTTTCCATTGTTTCCCCATCTATTTGCCATGAAGTGATGGGACCAGATGCCATGATCTTCGTTTTCTGAATGTTGAGCTTTAAGCCATCTTTTTCACTCTCCTCTTTCATCAAGAGACTCTCTTCTTCCCTTTCTGCAGTAAGGGTGGCATCATCTGCGTATCTGAGGTTATTGATACTTCTCCCAGCAATCTTGATTCCAGCTTGTGCTTCTTCTAGCCCAGCGTTTCTCATGATGTACTCTGCATATAAGTTAAATAAGCAAGGTTGACAATATACAGCCTTGACATACTCCTTTCCTAGTTTGGAACCAGTCTGTTGTTCCATGTCCAGTTCTAAGTGTTGCTTCTTGACCTGCATACAGATTTCTCAGGAGGCAGTTCAGGTGGTCTGATATTCCCATCACTTGAAGAATTCTCCACAGGTTGTTGTGACCCACACAGTCAAAGGCTTTGGCATAGTCAATAAAGCAGAAGTAGATGTTTTTCTGGAATTTTCTTGCTTTTTCTGTGATCCAGTGGATGTTGGCAATTTGATCTCTGGTTCCTCTGCCTTTTCTAAATCCACCTTAAACATCTGAAAGCTATGGTTCATGTACTGTTGAAGTCTGGCTTGGAGAATTTTGAGCATTAGTTTACTAGCGTTTGAGATGAGTGTAATTGTGTGGTAGTTTGAACATTCTTTGGCATTGCCTTTCTTTGGGATTGGGATGAAAATTGTCCTTTTCCAATCCTGTGGCCACTGCTGAGTTTTCCAAATTTGCTGACATATTGAGTGCAGCACTTCCACAGCATCATCTTCTAGGATTTGAAATAGCTCAACTGGAATTCTGTCACCTCCACTAGCTTTGTTCGTAGTGATGATTCCTAAGGCCCACTTGACTTTGCATTCCAAGATGCCTGGCTCTAGGTGAGTGATCACACCATCGTGATTATCTGGGTCATGAAGATCCTTTTTATATAGTTCTTCTGTGTATTCTTGCCACCTCTTCTTAATATCTTCTGCTTCTGTTAGGTCCTTTATTGTGCCCATCTTTACCTTGGTGTCTCTAATTTTCTTGAAGAGATTTCTAGTCTTTCCCATTCTTTTGTTTTCCTCTATTTCTTTGCATTGATCACTGAGGAAGGCTTTCTTATCTCTCCCTGCTATTCTTTGGAACTCTGCATTCAAATGGGTATATCTTTCCTTTTTTCCTTTGCCTTTTGCTTTTCTTCTTTTCTCAGCTATTTGTAAGGCCTCCTCAGAAAACCATTTTGCCCTTTTGCATTTTTTCTTGGGGATGGTCTTGGTCACTGCCTCCTGTACAATGTCACGAACCTTCGTCCATAGTTCATAAGGCACTCTATCAGATTTAATCTCTTGAATCTATTTGTCACTGTATGATAGAAAGGGATTTCATTTAGGTCATACCTGAATGGTCTAGTGGTTTTCCTTACTTTTTTCAATTTCAGTCTGAATTTGGCAATAAGGAGCTCATGATCTGAGCCACAGTCAGCTCCCAGTCTTGTTTTTGCTGACTGTATAGAGCTTCTCCATCTTTGGCTGCAAAGAATATATTCAGTCTGATTTGGGTATTGACCGTCTGGTGATGTCCATGTGTAGAGTATTCTCTTGTGTTGTTGGAAGAGGGTGTTTGCTGTGACCAGTGCATTCTCTGGGCAGAACTCTATTAGCCTTTAGCCTTTGCCCTGCTTCATTCTGTACTTCAAAGCCAAATTTGCCTGTTACTCCAGGTGTTTCTTGACTTCCTAGTTTTGCATTTCAGTCTCCTATAATGAAAAGGACATCTTTTTTGGGTGTGAGTTCTAGAAAGTCTTATAGGTCTTCATAGAACCGTTCAACTTCAGCTTCTTCAGCATTATTGGTTGGGGCATAGACTTGGATTACTGTGATATTGAATGGTTTGCCTTGGAAATGAACAGAGATCATTCTGTCATTTTTGAGATTGTATCCAAGTACTGCATTTTGGAGTCTTTTATTGACTATGATGGCTACTCCATTTCTTCTAAAGGATTCTTGCTCCTTGTAGTAGATATAATGGTCATCTGAGTTAAATTCACCCATTCCAGTCCATTTTAGTTGGCTGATTCCTAAAATGTTGATTTTCACTCTTGCCATCTCTTGTTTGACCACTTCCAGTTTGCCTTGATTCATGGACCTAACATTCCAGGTTCCTATGCAATATTGCTCTTTACAGTATTGGACTTTACTTCTCTTACCAATCGCATCCGCAGCTGGGTGTTGTTTTTGCTGAAACAATAAGAAGTTAGTTTCTTGCAGTTTCAGTGCCTGGAAGTCCAAGACCTAGGTGTTGGCAGTGTTGGTTTCTCTGGAGGCTTCTCTCCGGCTTGCAGATGACCACATTCTCCTTGTGTGTCGTGCTTCTGTGTTTGTGTCCCAAGGTCCGTATAGGGACACTGGTCATATTGGATTAGTGCCTACCCTAATGACCTCATTTTAGCTTAATCACCTCCCTAACCCCCCGTCTCCAAATACAGTCATGTTCTGAGACATGGGAGGTCAACATATGAGTTTGGTGGTGGGTGGGGGTGGGGTGGCATAATTCGTCCTGTAACATTTAGGAAGGGACCTGTCAGGTGACAGGGATTCTGTGGCACTGAGATGATTCTGAAAGATACCAACACAGATATTTCAAAATATAAAAAATTCCTCATGGGAGAAGAGAAGTAATTAGGGATGGAGATCATTATGAGGGAAACAGGACCTGAGCTTTTAAGAATGGAAAGGATGTGGATATATAGAGGAATAAGAGATAATCTTTAGAGGCAGAGGTACAGACGGGGGGCTTATGAAGAAAGATCTAGAGTTGAAAGTGAGCATTGTGTGTTTGTGGAGTGATAAAGAAATCTTTGTGACAAAAATAGAGTACTTGCATGCAGAGAATAGTGGGGAATCAGTGGGATAAGATAGCTGGAAATATATTATGTCTAGGACCTTTCACATCAGCTGGGGAAAATGAACACTAACAGGGTAAGAAATAGGGAGCTATTACCATTGTAGGGGGAAGAGAAATGAAATAATGAACATGGCTTCTAAAGATGAGTTTCAGGGGGATTTCAGGGTGAGTTGGAGGAAGGTGTCGGACAGGCCAGAGAAGAGGCTGTCCCACTGGCTGGCTGTGAGATGATTGGCAACTCAAACTCAGTTGCCTACTGAGCAAGGCAAGAAATGCAAATGAGAGGAGGGGCTTCCGTGGTTAGAAAGCTCCCTCTCCCCAGCGTTCTGTTTCCCTCCCATTGGGAGAATCTATTCTTCCAGCTGTGAGAGGCCAGACCTTATATCAGTGAAGAGTTTTCCAGGGAAATGAAACCAATAAGATACATAAATACATAGATTTATTTTAAGAATTTGGCTCATGTGACTGTGAGAGGCTCACAGGTCTGAAATTGGGAGGGCTGGATAGTAGTTTGAAAACTTGGGGAGGATTTATACATTGCAGTGTCTTGAGGCAGACTTCCTTCTTCTCTAGGAAATCTCAGGTTTTGCTCTTAAGACCTTCAACTTATTAGATGAGGCCCACTTACATCATGGAAGGAAATGCCCTTTACTTAAAGTCAACTGATTTTAGATACTAATCAGACCCACAAAATGCATCATAGATACATCCAGTTTAGTGTAGCAGCTAGGCAGCATAGCCTAGCCGTGTTGACACATAAAATGTAACCGTGACAGCCCCCAAGCCCGAAGTGTGGACCATGTTGAGGCCATGTCTTGTTCCCAGACACTCTATATCTGTCCCTCTTTCTCCCACACCACCCATAGTGAGAAGCTGGGGATGGCTGCTTTACCAGGCCCTGGCCCTGATGTCAGCAGACAGATTGTTCCCAGTATGTATGCCTGCATGAAAATTAACTTGGAAGAGAAGTAACCCTTCTCTAGTAAGGCCAGAACCAGGGATCTCTGCTCTGATGCCAACAACTTGCCTCAACATTCCTTCTCCAGCTGAATCTCATCTAGAAGAGGGTCTCAGGAACACTGAAGCTTTTAGAGTTGAACGGGGCACTGGAATGCTGGGGTGGTCCAGGTGGGTTTCCCTCCTGTGCACCTTTGGATGGTGAAAGAAATGCATTGTGGCGTTTAGATTTTTTACTCTCATTATTCCGAATTCTTTTTCATGTAGACTCCCTATCTCCTCCTCTATTATTTGATTTGGTGGGTATTTATCATGTTCCTTTACCTGCTGAGTATTTCTCTGCCTTTTCATCTTGTTTAGATTGCTCTGTTTGGGGTGGCCTTTCTGTATTCTGGCAGTTTGTGGTTCCTCTTTATTGTGGAGGTTCCTCCCTGTGGGTGGGGTTGGACGAGTAGCTTGTCAAGGTTTCCTGATTAGGGAAGCTTGCATCAGTGTTCTGGTGGGTGGAGCTGGATTTCTTTTCTCTGGAGTGCAATGAAGTGTCTGGTAGTGAGTTTTGAGATGTCTGTGGGTTTGGTGTGACTTTGGGCAGCCTGTATATTGAAGCTCAGGGCTATGTTCCTGTATTGCTGGAGAATTTACGTGGTATGTCTTACTCTGGAACTTGTTGGCTCTTGGGTGGAGCTTGGTTTCAGTGTAGGTAGGCAGGCTTTTGGATGAGCTCTTATCGGTTAATGTTCCCTGGAATCAGGAGTTCTCTGGTGTTCTCAGGTTTTGGACTTAGCCTCCTGCCTCTGGTTTTCAGTCTAATTCTTACAGTAGCCTCAAGGCTTCTCCATCCATACAGCACCAATGATAAAACATCTAGGTTTGTGGAGAAACATTGTGGCGTTTAGACTGATGGACTTTGGGGTCAGCGTGACCAGACAGTGTCTCTAAGGACTAAGGTCATGTCCTGGGGGAAGACCTTTATCTTCCTCATGTCTTGGTCTCCTCGTGTGTTGAATCGGGCTACAGTAATACTATTGAGCTTTCCTCATGGCTCAGTGGTAAAGAATCCGTCTGTCAATATAAGAGATGTGGGTTTGATCCCTGGGTCAGGAAGATCCCCTGGAGGAGGAAATGGCAACCCACTTCAGTATCCTTGCCTGGAGAATCCCATGAACAGAGGAGCCTAGTGGGCTACAGTCAGTGGGGGTCACAAACGGTTGGACAGGACTGAGCATCTAAACAACAAATAGTGTTAATGATAGAACTTTGGAGAGTTGTTAAGACTCAAAGAAGGCAATGATGTGTGGGACACTTCTCACAGTGTTTGAGACATCAGTGTGTTCACAGCTTCTACATTCCTCCTTCTGAGCACACAACTCAGTACACTTCTCTGCCCCTCTTGCAGTTAGGTATGGCCATGGCCCTTGCTTTGGCCAATGAAACGGGAGTGGAAGTGATATGCCTCTCTTCTGGGTGGAAATTTTAAGAGCCAGTAAGTGTCTTGCCGCATTCCCTTCCTCTGCTCTGGGGATAGTAGACAGACCTATTGTGAAAGATAGGTCATCCTTCAGCCAGCGGCCCAGAGTAAGTGAGTGCATGGAGTCCCTGCCTATCTACACTGGACCTGTAGCCTGAGCTGGAGTCAACTCTTTGTGTTAGAAGCTCTGGGATCTTGGGGTTGTTTCATGCCTGGGTGATTTACATACATTAAGTGAAGTAAAGTGAAAGTTGCTCAGTTATGTGTCTGACTCTTTGTGGGTGATCCCATGGACTATATAGCCCATGGAATTCTCTTGGCCATAATACTGCAGTGGGTAACCTTCCCCTTCTCCAGGGGATCCTCCCAACCCACAGATCAGACCAAGTCTCCTGCATTACAGGCAGATTCTTTACCACCTGAGCCACCAGGGAAGCCCAAGAGTGCTGGAGTGGGTAGCCTATCCCTTCTCCAGTGGATCTTCCCCACCCAGGAATCAAACCAGGGCCTCCTGCATTGCAGGCAGATTCTTTACCAACTGAGCTATCAGGCAACATTAGGTGCTCAGTAAATGGTAGCTGTTTGGGCTTCCTGGGTGACTTAGTGGTAAAGAATTTGCCTGCCAGGGCAGGAGATGTGGGTTCGATCCCTGGGTCGGAAAGATCCTCTCGGGAAGGGAATGGCAACCCACTCCAGTATTCTTGCCTGGAGAAATCATGGACAGAGCCCTATTGGGCTACAGTCTGTGGGGCTGCAAAAGAGTCAGACTTGACTGAGCAGCTGAGCACACAGGCAGATAGTAATTGTTAGGGTTTCCCTTCTTCCTTTTGCCTTTTCCCTCAGAGACGCTGAGCAGTGACCAGACAGATGAAGTCATTTGTAGCAAATGCTATTTTTGGATCCATCCACTGGCATGTAGGAACCCCTGTCTGTATAGCTGACATCGCATGAGAGTTGGACTGTGAAGAAGGCTGAGCGCCGAAGAATTGATGCTTTTGAAGTGTGGTGTTGGAGAAGACTCTTGAGAGTCCCTTGGACTGCAAGGAGATCCAATCAGTCCATTCTGAAGGAGATCAGCTCTGGGATTTCTTTGGAAGGAATGATGCTAAAGCTGAAACTCCAGTACTTTGGCCACCTGATGTGAAGAGTTGGCTCATTGGAAAAGACTCTGATGCTGGGAGGGATTGGGAGCAGGAGGAGAAGGGGATGACAGACGATGAGATGGCTGGATGGCATCATGGACTCAGTGGACGTGAGTCTGGGTGAACTCTGGGAGTTGGTGATGGACAGGGAGGCCTGGCATGCTGCGATTCTTGGGGTTGCAAAGAGTCAGACACGACTGAGTGACTGAACTGAACTGAACTGAACTTGGATCATAGAAAAAGCAAGAGAATTCCAGAAAAACATCTACTTCCGCTTCATTGACTATGCTAAATCCTCTGACTGTGTGGATCACAACAAACTGTGGAAAATTCCTAAATAGGTGGGAATACCAGACTGCCTTATCTACCTCCTGAGAAACCTGTTTGCAGGTCAAAAAGCAACAGTTAGGACTAGACATGGAAAAACAGGCTGGTTCAAAATTAGGAAAGGAGTACATCAAGGCTGTATATTGTCATCCTGTTTATTTAACTAATACATAGAGTACAGCATGCAAAATGTGGGGCTGGATGAAGCACAAGCTGAAATCAAGATGCCCAGGAGAAACATCAATAACCTCAGATATGCAGATGACACCATCCTTATGGCAGAAAGCAAAGAGGAACTAAAGAGCCTCTTGATGAAAATGAAGTAGGAGAGTGAAGCAGTTTTAAGCTGGCTTAAAACTCAAGATTCAGAAAACTAAGATCATGGCATCTGGTCCCATCATTTCATTGCAAATAGATGGGGAAACAACGGAAACATTGACAGATTTTGTTGGGCTTCAAAATCACTGAAGATGTTGACTTCACCATGAAATTAAAAGACTTCTGCTCCTTGGAAAAAAGTTATTACCAACCTAGACAGCATATTAAAAAGCAGAGACATTACTTTGCCATCAAAGGTGAGTCTTGTCAAGGCTATGGTTTTTCCAGTGGTCATGTATGGATGTCAGATTTGCACTATAAAGAAAGCTGAGCACTGAAGAATTGTTGCTTTTGAACTGTGGTGTTGGAGAAGACTCTTGAGAGTCCCTTGGACAGCAAAGAGGCCAAATCAGTCCGTCCTAAAGGAGATCAATCCTGTATATTCATTGGAAGGACTGATGTTGAAGCTGAAGCTCCAATACTTTGGCCACCTGATGAGAAGAACTGACTCATTGGAAAAGACCCTGATGCTAGGCAAGACTGAAGGCAGGAGAGAAGAGGACAACAGAGGATGAAATGGCTGGATGGCATCACCAACTCGATGGACATGAGTTTCAGCAAGCTCTGGGAGCTGGTGATTGACAGGGAAACCTGGTGTGCTGCCATCCATGGGATTGCAAAGAGTCAGACACAATTGAGTGACTGAACTGAACTAAATAAAAAAAAAAAAAAAAAGACACTCAGCCAGCGAGTGGGGGAAGAGATGTGAACCCATGCCACAGTGCTCCAGAGGAAGCCAACACTCACTATCCACCATCCTCAGTCTCCTGGTCACTCTCTGCCACTAGCCACCTTTGGTCAAATCACTTCCTCTCCCGGGACCTCCATTTTCGCATCTGCAAAATGAAAGAAACACGCCCGCCTCTCAGGGATGCTGTGGTGCCCCATCACCAGTGGGGAGATGGGTTCATGCTGACCTGGTGAGAGCACTGAGGCCTCAGCTGCACACAGCGCTTGGCAGGACTCCAAGGTAAATGCTATGGAGTGAGAGTCTCAACCCTGTTTCACAAGGAGGGAGAAGAGGATGAGAGGTTCAGGAAGCTGCTCAAGGTCACACAGCTGACAAGAACAGAGCCCTAATGACACAAATCCCCTCCCTCATCTCAAGCACCTCCCCCCCCCTCCCCTTACCCCCCCCCCCCCCCCCGCCCCCGGCCTGCCCCGGGCC
>SJXQ01002274.1:268243-278915 GCA_006408695.1 Aepyceros melampus
TCCCCCTCCTTCCATGTTCCCCCCTCCCCGCCCCCAATCCTGGCTGGTCCTGGAATGAGTCCTGCTCTCTCTTCCTGGAACGTTCTTCTCTATTGCCTCTCCTTCCCTAGTCCACTCTCCACAGAGCAGATGGAAGAACTATAAAAACTCCAGCCTGGTGGCATCACAACCCAGCCTAAAGGTCTCCCATGGCCCCTACTGCCCTGGGATGAGCCGTTAGACCTTGGCATGGCCCACGTGGTCCTGCCCGACCCAGTCCTTGCTGGATTCCAGTCCTGTTCCAGTCATGCTGGCGGCTGTGTTCCCAGAAAACTCCTTCCTGCCTCAGGGCCTTTTCATAGGCAGTTCCTGTCACCAGGAAAGCTCTTCCCTTTCCTTTTACAAATTCTTCTGGAATCAGTTTAAACTGAGTTTCTTCAGTGAGACCCTCCCTGGTTCCCATCCAAATAAGGCTCTAGTTGTTTTTCTTCCTGATGTTGTCTCATTCTCTCCCTATCTAACAAGTATTCCAGTTTTCAGAATATATTCATTTATCTGTACACATATAGCTGATTCACTTCGTCGTATAGCAGAAACTAACATAATACTGTAAAAACTATACCCCAATAAAAATTATTAAAAATTAAGTTTAAAAAATTGAAAAACAAAATTAAAACAATAAAATAAAAAGATATATTCGTTTGTTTGGTTATCTGTTTATGCTTGCCACTCCCCTGGACATCAGACGAGGGTGGGAGCATGCCGCTGTATTTTTGGTGTCTAGAACATAGCAGGCACTAAGTAAATAATATCTGATGAATGAGTGAAAGAATGGCTGAACATCTTAACTCCAGACATTCTACCCTGGCTGCCAAGTTTTCTACAGACTATTTAGGGGAATAAATTGTGTTTTATGTGTTAGCATTATACAAGTCAAAAAATGTTGACCTGTTATCCTGAAAAGAATTTTCCTCTGAAAAAAAAATGGATGAACAAAATTGAAAGTTTTTATTATGATGCAAATTATAATAGAAACAAATCAATAAATTAGACTTCATCAAAATTAAAAATGTTATCACACAAAAGATACTTTCCTAAATGGACAGGTGGAGTATGAACTGAGAAAATATGTCCAAAATATATATCTGGTAAAAAGATTATTACATAGAACATATCCAGAACTCCTAAAACTTGAAAATATAAAGTAAAACGTTTCAGTTTAAAAAATGGTCACAAGATTTGAATATTTTATTTTAAAAGATGTATGAGTAGCAAATAAGTTCATGAAATACTTCTCCACATTAGTAATCATTAGGGAAATAGAAATTATAGCTGAACACCCATTGAATGGCTAAAGCCTGAGTCTGACGTTGCCAAGTTCTGGCAAGGATGTGGAGAACAACCTCTTTCATATACTTCAGGTGGGTGTAAAACTATACAGTCACTTTGGAGAACATTTTGACAGTTACCTTGAAAGTAGACATACCTGCCATTTGACCTAGTCATTCCTCTCCTAGGTGTTTCCCTGAGATAAAAGGAAGCATTTGCTTATGCAAAGTTGTGTACACAAATGTTCAATACATCTTTATTTATAAGAGCCCCACATGTCCATCAACAGGTGAATGGATAAAAGAAAAATGAGATGTGTCTATACTGTGGAATATTACTCAGCCATAAAAGGAGCAAGCTATTGACACACACACCAACACGGACAAATTTCCAAGTTATTATGCTGAGTGACTCTAGGACTCTATATATGATTCTAGAAAAGGTATGCTATCCTGTCATGACAGAAAGCAGTTTGGTGGCTGCTGGAGGGTGGGATAGGGGGCTGACAAAGCCTGAAGAGGGATACATACATTGATTGTGGTGATGGTTTCATGTGTGTAGACATTGGCCCAAACTCTCCAGACTGTAAATGTTCAATATGCCCAGATTTGTGTACAGTAATTTTAGTGCAATAAAGTTGTTAAAAAACAGTTGAGTTCCCCTAGAGGCCCTGAAAGAGCCTGACAGTTCAGGACAGGCTCCTTTTTCCCAACCCACGTTTCACCCATTGATGACCCTGTGGAAAGGATGGGGATGTCTCCTGAGTATGTCACTCAGGAACGTGACAAATATTTAACCCCACCTGATTCCACGCATCCCTTCTATTTCTAATCATAACATTTTGACACCTCTGATGAGCTTGATGACTCAAGTATATATCAAAGTGACACAGAGATGCCAGCAGGATCCCACCTGTGTGCCTTGAGCTGGGGATACCATGGGAAGCCATTTTGTCCTGAGCGTGTTGAAGAAGCTGTTCCCCACGTAGAAAGGTGGGGAGATCCCTGGAGGTAATGAGAACCTGGACCACCACCAATTCTTCCTACTCCGACTCTTAACAGGTGTATTTATTGCCTTTCAGTGTGTGATTGGCTGAACAAATTCATCTGATTGGTCCAGCTCATTGGAGGCAGCTGCTGATTGGTTCTTCCTATGATTTACCTGCTGCAACACAGACAGTTGCCTGATTGATTGACCTGACAAACGCCTTCATTTTCAAATCTAGGTTATTCAACAGCATCCACTATCTTATTGTTTATTCATCGTGTCTGCAGCCCACGAAGCCGCCTAGTGGAGGCACAGAGACTTAGACAATGCCTGCGGTGTTTACCTCTTTCAGGAGGCCTGGCAACTGTGGTGGGTGATCGGACCCTGGGTGAACTGACCCAGTCTGGCCCTGGCCACTTTTCCCTCCTCTGTTCCCACCACCACACAGAGAGTCCAAGAAGCTTATGAGGCAGATTTAGGCTTTTCTGAAAGGCCTGTCTTGCAGCCCTTCATCTTTGCCAAAGTGCTTGGACAGAGGAGAGCTGATCTACCAGCTCAGGGATCTCACTGTCACCCTCTGTGACTTGGAGGGGCTGCAGTCACACCAGGGAGATCTTTGTTTCCTCCATATCATGTAGAGGACATCTGAGCATTTGAGTTTCTACTACCCCCACCTGCAGTCCTGGGGCAGAATCCTCTTTGTGAAGAGGAAACAATTCTGCTGGTGGAGCTGGCCCTGCCCACATAAGGCACATGACCCAGTTTCAGCCAATCAGAGTGTTCCCTGAGGTTGGACATGTGGATGCTTAGAGAGAGAGAGGGTTGTTCTTTCCCTAGGATCCTAAGCTGTAAGGACCATGGAGTCCTGGGGTGACTGCATCTTCCTTGCAATGAGGTGGAAGCCTGCCTGAGAAGGGGGTCAGTACAGAAGAAGGCAGAGTGAAGAAAAGAGAAATGGACTTCCCTGGTAATTCAATGGTTAGGAATCTGCCTGCCAGTGCATGGGTTCAATCCCTGCTCCAGGAAGATGCCACATGCCGCTGGGCAGCTAAGTGTGTGCACCACAACTACTGAAGTCCATGTGCCCTAGAGCCCGTGCTTGGCAACAAGAGAGGCCACTGCAGTGAGAAGCCTTCCTTCTAAAAGCAGAGAATGGCCCTCACTCACCACAACTAGAGAAAGCCTGTACACAGCAACAAAGACCTATACAGCCAAAAAACTTAAAAAGTGGATGAACAAATAATTTTTTGAAAAAAATAGAAAGGGAAGGAACATAGAACCCCAAGTAGATGGTTTGAGCCCCTGTCTCCACCAGTCCCCAATGCCAGGTCCCCTCCCTATATTTTCCAGTTCTGTGGGTCAACAGATCATTACATCTTTTGCTCGGAGTCTTTTGTGCTCTGATCCTTGCAAGAAAAGTTTCTGCTTAAAACAAGCTGCAACAAAGGAGAAGAACCAACCTCCAGAAAGAAAGCGAGGACTGGGTTGGAGAAGCCTCAAAGCTGAAATGCCAGAACAGTATCACCAGTGGGGGCTGCCGGCTCTCAGCAAGGCCAGATGCAAGACCCCGGCTGGGTCAGTTTATGAGGCTTGCATGAGCCCTTCCCCCCTGGGCCTGAGGAACTGAGCATTTGCACCTGCACCTGGCTAATCCAGCTATTTCTCCTACACAGTTTCCCTGACCAGCCCCTGTTGGCATTTGTTGTGGGAGATCTGTGGTAAAATGTAATAGCAATTCAGAATTTTAGAATCATAGAGACATTCAATCCTAGAATCATAGTCTTAGACATTTAGAATTATAGGATCTTAGAATTCATTACTTCATTCAATAAATATTTCCCTAATGTCCTCTTTGTGCTGGACACTGAGCTGGGTACTAGAAATACAGGGCTGAACAAGGCATGTATGATTTCTACCTTTATGGATGGTCCATTCTGGAATTACAGAAACTCAGAGTTAAAGAGACTCACTGGAATTTCTTAGCTTCATCTTTTTAACTTCTCAGAGGAGGAAAGAAAGTTCAGGGTTATGGAGGGACTGATCTGGGAGGAGAAGTTAGAAGGCAGGTGAACCTAGAAGATTGCTTTGATCCTGGGAAGAAATCGGGGCACAGGAGAGAGCATGGTCCACCCTCCACTGCAAGACTGTGGTCCCCATATCCTTCTCACTATCTGCCTTTGCCTCAGGCATCTGCCCCAGTATGAGCTGCTACCCAAAGGCCACTTTGGAGGAGGGAGGAGGGAATAGGATGAACCCTACCGTTGATGCTGGGAACAGACTTCCCCAGGCAGTGAGGGGTCTGGCCACTGCCCCACTCACCACTGCTGCCTCCTCCACCCCGGGACACTCAGCTGTGAGTTCAAGTCACCCAGGTTTGGGCACTGATGGGTCTCTATGTGCGTCATGGGAGGAGACTCCAGGCAGTGGATGTCTTGGATGGTCCTCATGGGGGCCAAGCGCAGCCCCTACTGCCCATCCTGTTTTCTCCAGGACAATGACTGAGTCCACCCCTGTCCAAGCCATCTTTTCTTTAAACACTAGAGAGAAAGTTATCCCAGGTTCTATTTTTAAAACTTAATTACACAATCACTTCAACAAAATAAATGATGCGGATTTTAATGTTTACTTTCTTAGCTATAAGTGTGAGAGTTTATTTTTATAAAACAAAAAGTGAATGGGCTCTTTCAGCCGAATCAGCTTAAGGAATTGCAATTATGTAATGTGCCAAACTTATTTTTGTATGTCTCATTTTGCAGAATGTTTCATGCATGTGGTTGAAAAAAATAGCATAGAGAGGTTGATAATGAAAAGTAGTGGCCTCTTGAACTTCTCACCCTGAGTTCTGCTTGTCAGAGGTAAACCAATTTTAACTTGTTTAGCTATTTCTCTCACCGGTTTCCTCATAAAGCTAAATGATATGTTTGTGCCACCATCTTCTGGCTTCCTGCTATGATGAGTGGGGCTTTAGCTCATTCTACCAGCCGGTCTCCCCTTCTGCCAACATTACTATATTTTTAGTTCTTCTTTTGGTTACCTTGGAAACTTTAAGTAATGATCTCATACATTTCTTTCTGTAAAAATAATGCTATAAGTTTTAAGGTAAAGTCATTAATATTTATTGGCCTGCAGAACCAGAAAATATAGAGGAAGAGCTCATTTCATTGGTGACTGGATCTGGGGCTCTATCTCCTGCCTTCAGTCTCCTATCTCTATGCCCTTTGTGCTGACCTCATTCTCAAGCAGGCTTTCTCAACCTCTGGGGAAAATGGCTTAAGCCATTTGGCCTTTGCAATGAAATGTTCTGCCTAAACACAACATTGTACATCAATTGTTATTGTTGTTCAGTCACTAAGTTATATCAAATTCTTTGTGACCCCCTTGGACTATAGTATGCCAGGCTCCCCTGTCCTCCACTGTATCCCAGAGTTTGTTCAGATTCATGTCCATTGAGTCCATGATGCTATCTAACCATCTCATCCTCTGCTGCACTCTTCTCCTTTTGCCTTCAGTCTTTTCCAACAACAGAATCTTTTCCAATGATTTGCGCTTCACATCAGGTGGCCAAAGTATTGGAGCTTCAGTATCAGTCCTTCTAATAAATATTTAAGGTTGATTTCCTTTAGGTTTGGCTGGTTTGATCTCTTTGCAGTCCAAGGAACTCTCAAGAGTCTTTTCTAGCACCACAATTGGAAAGCATCAATTCTTTGGCACATCTGATCATGACCACTGGAAAAACCATAGCTTTGACTATAGGGGCCTTTGTTAGAAAATTGAGGTCTCTGCTTTTTAACATGCTGTCTAGGTTTGTCATAGCTTTCCTTGCAAACAGCAAGCATCTTTTAATTTCATGGCTGCAGTCGCCATCTGCAGTGATTTTGGAGCCCAAGAAAAGAAAATCTGTCACTGCTTCCACTTTTTCCTCTTCTATTTGCCATGAAGTGATGGGACCAGATGCCATAAACCAATTATGTGTTCAGTCACTTCAGACATGTCTGATCCTTGTTGACCCCATGGACCATAGCCCACTGGACTGCTCTGTCCATGTAATTTTCCTGGCAAGAATACTGGAGGGTGTTGCCATGCTCTGCTCCAGGGGATCATCCTGACCCAGGGGTCAAACCTGCATCTCCTGCATTGCAGGTGAATTTTTTTAAAACCACTGAGCCACTAGGGAAACATAAATCAACTATACTCCAATATGTTTTGTTTTGCTTTTAGAGAAAACTTCTCCCCAAAATAAGTCACACTCAAGAGTCAAAAGCACAGTCCTAAGGGAAGTGAGCCCTAGAACTGAGATATGCAGTGTGATTGCCAAGGCCAACCTCGTAAGCACACAACTTTGTGACACTTTTCCATTAAGCTCTTACTTTGTCCTAGGACCCAGGGACTACAGTGTAATCCAAGGTTACTGCAGTCTCTGACCTTATGGAGCTCATAGTCTAGTTTGGCAAACAGATACTAATTATGTCATAAATTAATGTGTATTCACAACTATAATAGATACTATAAGAGTGATGGGTGGAGAGGTGGCGTGCTATGAAAACATATAGATAGGGAGTTTGCCCTTGTCACAGAAAGTCAGAGAGGGCATCCCTGAGGGGCTGATGGGTGAGCTGGGATTAAAGGATGAAGGGTATGATGTGGAAAGTGGGGATCAAGAGAGCACTGCAAGCACAAGGATCAGCCTGTGAAAAGGTCTGTGGCAGGAAGAAGAGTGTCACTCACAGGGGATGAAGATATGAAGGGAAAGAAGCTGTTAGGTACCATCCCAGGAAGGGAGGGGTCTGGCTGATCAGTGTCTCTCAGGCCAAAAGAGTGGGTCTGTTCCTTTTCCTAAAAGAAGGGGAGCCTTGGAGCAGTGCAGGGAGGGCCAGAGGAAGGAAAGAAAGTGACCAGTTATGTATTCTGAGGACATTCCTCTCCTACCATGTTGGGAAAACATTGCAGTAGGGAAGTAATGGAACCTGGGAGCTCTTGCTAGGAACAGGTGCTACTGGATAAACACCCAAGGTAAATAGGAAGCTCCTGTCTGTACTGACTGCATTTGCCCCCAGAGCCAGCAGACACAAATCACTATTGTTTGGAAGAATTCAAAATGTCTATAAAAGAGCTTTTAATAATGTCCAAGATATAGGAAATTTCCTGGCAATCCAGAGGTTAGGACTCCACATTTTCACTGTTGAGGGCCCAGGTTCAGTCCCTGGCTAGAGAATTAAGAACCCACAAGTCACATGTGTAGTACAAAATAAAAAATAAAATATTTTCCAAGATAAAATCCACAATTACTAGAAATAAGCAATGCAAACTAAAATCAGGGAAAGGGCAGGTAGTGGAGAATAATTTCAGGGTGATCCAGATGTTAGAACTATAAACAAGTACTATAATTAAATTCATAATGGTAAAAAAAAAATGTTCAGAATAATTAATAAAAAGATTTTTTTAACTCCAGCAAGGAAATAAAACCATAAAAATGAACTGCAGGTAGTGGAGAATAATTTCAGGGTGATCCAGATGTTAGAACTATAAACAAGTACTATAATTAAATTCATAATGGTAAAAAAAAAATGTTCAGAATAATTAATAAAAAGATTTTTTTAACTCCAGCAAGGAAATAAAACCATAAAAATGAACTGCAGGTAGTGGAGAATAATTTCAGGGTGATCCAGATGTTAGAACTATAAACAAGTACTATAATTAAATTCATAATGGTAAAAAAAAAATGTTCAGAATAATTAATAAAAAGATTTTTTTAACTCCAGCAAGGAAATAAAACCATAAAAATGAACTGCAGGTAGTGGAGAATAATTTCAGGGTGATCCAGATGTTAGAACTATAAACAAGTACTATAATTAAATTCATAATGGTAAAAAAAAAATGTTCAGAATAATTAATAAAAAGATTTTTTTAACTCCAGCAAGGAAATAAAACCATAAAAATGAACTGCAGGTAGTGGAGAATAATTTCAGGGTGATCCAGATGTTAGAACTATAAACAAGTACTATAATTAAATTCATAATGGTAAAAAAAAAATGTTCAGAATAATTAATAAAAAGATTTTTTTAACTCCAGCAAGGAAATAAAACCATAAAAATGAACTGCAGGTAGTGGAGAATAATTTCAGGGTGATCCAGATGTTAGAACTATAAACAAGTACTATAATTAAATTCATAATGGTAAAAAAAAAATGTTCAGAATAATTAATAAAAAGATTTTTTTAACTCCAGCAAGGAAATAAAACCATAAAAATGAACTAAGTGGAAATTACAGAAGTAAAATATACAGTATTTAAAAAATCAGTAGATGGATTAATGGAAACTGAAGACAGAAGAAAGGACTAAGAAATTGAAAATGCATCAATATAAATTTCTAATATCAAGGATACAGAAATAGGAATTTTTTTTAAGACTCAGGAATCTATAGAATAATATTGAAAGAAAAACATAATGTGCATGGAACTTCAGCCCTAGCAAGATGTGTGTGTATGCACACATATGCATGTGTTTGAGAGGTAGAAGAAACTATTTGAATAAATGTTGGCTGGAATTTCCTCACATTTGGTGAAAGACAAATATTTACAAATTTATAAAGCTTAACAAACCCCAAGCAGAATGAACATCTAAGTGTATCGGAGTCAAATTTCTGAAAGTCAAAGTTGAGAAAATCTTGAAGGCAGTTAGAGAAAAAGGACACATTACACAGAGAAAAACAATTTTACTGGCTGCTGATTTCTAGGGAGAAGCAATGGAGATCATATGACAATCCAATCACATCTTTAAAGCATGGTCAATCCAGAACTGTATATCCAGCACAAATATCATTCACGAACAAAAGTGAAATAAGGACATTTTCAGATAAAAGAAAACTAAGGGGATTTGTTACCAGCAAAACTGAACTATGAGAAATACTAAATAAAGTTATTTAAGCTGAAGGAAAGTGGTGCCAGATGGAAATTTAAATATTCAAGAAAATATTGAAGAACAGCAGAAATGCAAAATGTGTGAGTATAAAGGACTATGTTTTTTTTTTCATTTTATTTTCTTAAAATACATTAGATTATTTAAAGCAAAAATACATCATATTGCATTATGGAATTTATAATGTATGCAGATGTAATACATAAGGCAAGTATTTCACAAAGGATGAGGAAGGACAGAAAATGGACTTACAGAGATGCAAAGCTAGAAGTCACCGGTGTGTTTTGTAGTCTTTAGATCAATCACTTAGAAAAATACAAATGAGTATAGCTAAAATGTCAATATGTGTGCATGTAAAAAATATCAATGTGTGTGCATGTCAAATCTTTACAGTCATGTCTGACTCTTTGCGACGCTATGGACTTAGCCTCTCAGGCTCCTCTGTCCATGGGATTCTCCAGGCAAGAATACTGGAGTGGGTTTTCATGCCCTCCTCCAGGGGATCTTCCTGACCCAGAGATCGAACTCAGGTCTCCTGCATTGCAGTGCTGCCTGGGAAGCCCAAAAATGTCAATAGATAAATAAAAATGTAATTCTTAAAGATAGATTTAACTGATTCCAAAGAAGACAGGAAAGGAGAAGCAGAGAGACAAGCAGCAGTAAACCTAGAGGAGATGCACACAGCCGGGGTGAAACGCTAACCCTTGGCCCAACCACGTCACAGTTACGGCCAGTATGAATATGCCAGTCACGCTAAGCAGCAGAGCCCGCCTGTCCTCTTTCCTTCCATTTGTTTCTTACAACCCTCCCTAGGAGGTAACCAAAGATACAATTCTGTCCCTCTTCACTGATAAGAAAAATCCATGGCTCAGACAGAGGCAGTGACCTGCCTGAGGTCACGCAGGAGGTCAAAGGCAGAGTCCAGGTGGGAAGCTCAGGCTCACACTGGCTTCCACTGGGCTTTGCTGCACCCCTACCCCCAGCTCCGATTTGAGGGAGATTTGGAGGGTGGTCAGAGGCTTCATGCTTCTACCCTGAATCTCTCCCTTGATGGGACACAACACTGAGCTGCCCATGTTCCAACTTGAATAATGAATAGAAAAGAATGAACCTCAATCAGAGGACAAAACTTTGTTGAGGGGGACTCAAGAGTCCAGATAGGGGAGCATTATGAGAACAGGGACCTACTTCCAGAGGATGAGCTCCCAGCTCCAAGAGAAGCTACAGCAGAGATGGTGGGGTAGAAACTAACAAGGCTGACAGCATCACAGAACATGGCAGGGGGCACAGTGCAGGGGGTTGCAGGCGTCTTTTACGTGTAGGTGTCCCCCAAGAAACCCAAGACAGAGGGGCAACAATCCCATTGCACAATAAGAGTGAGGCCAGAGGGGAAGCAGCTCCAGGGCAGTGGCAGGATGGTGGGGGTGGGGTGGGGGGAGGGGCGGGTAGGGGAGAGAGGCAGG
>SJXQ01002274.1:279132-305286 GCA_006408695.1 Aepyceros melampus
CCACCTGCAGGCAGTGGCTCAGAGGATGGGCAGGGCCTGCCCTGGGGCCTGGAGAACTTGGTGTGTACGTCTGTTTCTTCCAACACAGAACCGCCCTGAGATGTGCTGGCTGATGCAGAAGGTGGTGAGCACACTGCTGTGCAGGGGAGGAGCAGAGCCTGGGAAACCAGCCCCTAGGGCTGCTGGGATTGACAGTGTGTCCAGGGAAGGGATCAGGAGGTCCTGGGTTCAGTCTTGGCTCTGACTTCCTCCTGGGTGATTTGGGGCAGGTTGTTTGGAGACGGCTCAGATGGAGGCACCCTGAGCAGGTGCTTTACCCACATGAACTCAATAAATCTTCAAAACAATCCTGCGAGGAAGGCACGACCATCCTCCCCATGTTACAGATGCAGAAACTGAGGTCCAACGTGGTTAAGAAGCTTGCCTGGTCATATATAGGGGAGGGGGTGGACCCCAAATTCACGCCCAGCCAGGCTAACTCCAGGCTCCAAACTTGTCACTGCCCCCACCCTGCTGCTCCTGTGATAGTGACAACAGCTAACACATGCTGAGCTCCTCCTACACGGAGGGGTGGGCGAGGCCAAGCGCTTACAGGTCTGATCTCATCAAATCTTCTCCTCCACACTCCTAGCTGACTACTCTTTCCAAAAAAGTTTTTTTACATGTACAAACTGCATATTTGTTTTTATTTATTTCTTTTTGGCTGTTCTGGGTCTTCACTGCTGCATGCAAGCTTCTCTTGTGGAGCACAGGCTCTAGGCATATGCCGGCTTCAGTGGTTGTAGCAAGTGGGCTCAGTAGCTGCAACTTACCGGCTCTAAGGTGTGAAGACTTCAGTAGTTGCTGCACAGGGGCTCATCAGTTATGACTTGAAGGCCCAAGAGCATGCAGGCTTCAGCAGTTTTGGCTCCTGGGGTCTAGAGCACAGGCTCAGTAGTTGGGGCACACAATCTTAGTTACTCCACAGCATATGGAATCGTCCCAGCAGGGATCAAGGCTGTGTCCCCTGCACTGGTAGGCAGATGCAGCCACTGTGCCAGCAGGGAAGTCTCCTAGGTGACTACTTTTTGCTGCATCTTTTTGCTCACATCTTTTGCCCTAAGAACAGACAGGAGGCTGAGGTTCAGAATGATCAAGGGTCACTCAGGGTGAGAGAGGCAGAGATAGGACTGGAACTCAGGCCCAGCTGAATCCAGAGTCTGTTCTGTCAGTGACATCAGGTCCTGATCCCCGTGACTCCAGGGCTCAGCACCCAGGTTGTTGGGAGGGAAACTGGAGAACGCTGAGAGTGTGATGTGCTTCCTTTCATGGGGAATATGCATTTCAGAAGAGTTCTCTGGCAAGAGTAATGCTTCCTTCATGACTCCCCCATGCTCATGGTGGAGAACCAGGGGTCTAGCAGGTGGTGGCTGCCGAAACATTCCCCCTCCCAGAGATACTGAGTATGACCCCTGAGTCCTGGGGAGCTCTCTCACACTGACACAAATGTGGACAGTATGCCGAGCCAGGTCCTCCGAACTGGGTCCACCTGCGCCAAGGGAGGCCCTGAAGGTTGGCTCCAGGCTCACCCCTCAGGGGGAAACTGGGTTCAGTAGATTTGGTGCTATGCTGGCTGATTCTAATACAGAGCCCACACTTGGAGAAGCTCTGGAATTTTCTCAGCACCTCCATAAACTCCAAGGGTTTGGCTAGCCTTGGAAGGCCTTTCTGCTCTTCCTGGCTGGGATTGGCCAGGCCCGAGCATTTCTGAAGGAATGGTAGCCAAAATCATTCTGTGTGGAGGACACAGAAGCCCTAGGATCTAGGATAAGCAAATTGTCCTTAAACATAGCTTTTGTGGGCCAAAGTCCCAGATTCCTGCTGAGTGGGCAGAGACTATTCTTGGAAGCAGAGTGGAGGGGGTGGCTGACAGGCATGATGATAAACCTTATTCTTATCACAGCAGATTCTCAATCAATGCCTAGACCAATGTCTCTGCAGCTCTGAGATACTGTGAGTCAATGAACTCTGAAATTTAGAACTTGATACTGGTCAGACTTCAAGGCATCAGGGACAGTATCCTCCTGGTAACTCTCAGTTCCCTAACGGTTCCAGTGGCCTCCTGACACTTTCACCCCTGGCATGGCAGAAACCCATCTGCAACAGAAGGGTCTCAGCCAATGAGCCCTCTTATGAGGGATGTGGATCCTGCTTCCTCTTCACTGTAACTCTATCTCTGATGGTTGATCTGGGTCCGGGAATGGGCTTCAGGCCACCTAGGCAGGGAATTCTGGGGTCCCAGACACCAAAAAGTGGTCTAGATTTGTGACGTGTCAGGCAACGTCCAGATGGGCACATCACCCTTTTAGTTCCAGTGATTCCTGATGCCATAGGGAGCAGGGTCCTCTACAGAGTGGGACCCATGGCACAGACTCTTGCCCAGGCCTGAGGATGGTATAAAGCCCAACTCTGTTTCATCTGCCAGGTCATCTGTTTAGTTCTGCAGTGGGAAGGACCCAAGAGGCTGGAGCCAGACATTAGGGAGAGCGACACACACAGACCTCGTGCCAAGGTCACAAAGGTCCAGAGTTAGGGTCTGGAACCCCAAAGTGGAGTTGGCTGGAGAAGGGGTCTGGGCTCAAGGGGGCTGTATAGGTGACAGGTGCAGGTGGGGCCCTACCTAGCTGCATCATGGGGCTGTGGCAGAGTGGAACGATCACATTTGCTGCATCACTTTCTCGATTTCTCAATTTGAAACTGAGGCTATGGGCAATGGCGGGTAAGAGGCAGGTAATTATAGACAGCTCTACAGCAAAGCAATTCAAGCCCCCACCTTCCTGGCCTCATGAAATTGCCTGGGTTTACACACATGCAGAGCCATATTTCATGCTTTAAATGAGTATGTTTTTAGGAGCCTCAACTTCCCAGGAGTTCATGAATTTCCTAGAATCACCACTCTTTTGAGATCTTCCATGAGACAGAATAATGAGCAAGAGAGACTCATTTAACGGAAAACAAAAGGAAGGAAAAAAAAGAAATAGTTCATACAGTGTAAATTCTGCTTTTTACATGAAGTGTCTTAAAGAATTGGCTGCATTTCCCCAAATTGCTAGTAAGGAGAGAGTGGCAGAGAGTATGTACAGTCCGAATGGTTCATAGTTGCCCCCAGCAACACTGTGCTCTGGCCATTAACCAGGTGGAAAAGACTTGCAATCTCAGCGGGATACTTAGGGAAAATGGATGGTTTTGTGAACACCCATCACCAGAGATGAAGTTCAGGCTAGACTGGCCCTGCCACACCTGGACAGAGAGACAGTACATGACCAAGGGGCAGAAGAAGGACATCCATGGGTCCCAAGAGGCTTCTAGAAAGAACACCCGGAGCAAATGGTCACTGTAGGAGCAACGACTCTCCTGTGGGTTCAGGGCTTCACTAAGAGGCCCCTGCAGAGCCCCCAGCTCAGGGTGACACCAACTGCCTTTAATCGAGGATGTCTTCTGTGCAGGCCCTGAGCCAGGCACATTACAAGGACTATCTCACTGAGTCCTCATCTCAACTTGAAGGAAGGTGCTATTATTATCCACATTTTACAGCTGAAGAGGGAGGGCTTGCCCAAGGTCAGCCGGGAGCCAGTGGAGCAGGACACATGTCCTGAGTGATGGTGTTGTCCTAGTCCGGAGTGAGTGGAGGAGCTCTATCAGGGATCTTCCACGTGCCAGACTCTGGGCTTGATCTGTTGCCTATATCAGATTATAATACTCCCACTGCAGTCTTAGGTGGATACTATTACCCTTGCTAGAGACTAAATGTTCCCCCCAAATTCATATGCTGAAATCTAGCATCCCCTGTGGTGGTATTAGGAGGCGGGGCCTTTGGGAGGTGCTTAGATCATGAGGGTGGGGCCCTATTCATGGGGTTAGTGTCTTTATAGAAGGGAACCAAGACCTCCCTCACTCCTTCCATCATGTGAGCTTATAGCAAGAAGGAAACTCTATGAACCAGACACTGGGTCTCCTGGTGCCTTGACCTTGAACTTCCCAATCTCCACAACTGTGAGAAATAAATGCTGTTTATAAGCCATCCAGTCTATGATAACTTGTTATAGCAGCAGAACTTGGAGGTCAGGGAACCAACCAATCCAGGCTCCTGTGCCTTTAAGGTGCCAGCACTGCCACCCCCTCATCCGCTTACACAGGGAGCATCTCATACTTGCCCCTCCCCACTTACAGTTTTATCCTCCAAAGCCCCCTGCCCTGATGGACCCATCTGCCCCTCCCGCTAGCTCTGACTCACCCACCTACTCACTGCTACCTTACCTGTTCAACTTGCTGCAGCTCTAGTCCTCCCCACCTCTGGTGCTGACTCAGCTCCACCTTCTCCTTCATTCTAAGAAAACTACCTCTCTTTGTCCAACCTGAACCCCAGGACATGCGTCCATCCAACCCAAATTCAGCTCCAACACCAGGCTTCACATAAAGATCACATTATGTTCAATTTAGACTCAATAACAAAGGAAATTTAAAACCAGAGCCCACAATGTAAGGTTCGGTTCTCAGGCTGTCAGCAACTGTGGGACATTACTTTTTTCTTCTCCCTGGGCCAGCAGCACGTCTTGACCAGGGAGCAGTCATTTCACATGAATAGAAACTCAGATGTGTTCCTGCCGTGGTTACATCTCAATGGATCCTCCCCACACAGTTTCATCTATCTCTTTTCCAGCTTGCAGCCTCCCACTACTCTGGCCTATGAGTTCTCTCTTTCTTTGCATCCCTCGTATTTCTGCCATTGCTTTCATTCCAGCAAAGTAGATTGTTGCAGAAAGCTTCGCAGAAAGTTCTTACTCTCCAGCCCTGAAGGAGGGCTTTATACCCTCCTTCAGCTTCTTCCAGCCTGAGACTAATTCCCCATTTTTCTAAACTCTAAGAGAAGATGGCATAACACTGTTTTTTGGCAGAGAAATTTCTTCCTCTGTGATCATTGTTGAAAAAAAAATTGCACAGTGTGAGAATTTTGAGTAAAGTTTCATGTGGGACAAAAGGACTGCAGCCCAGGAGACAGCATTTCAGGTAGCTCTGAGAAACTACTCCAAAGAGGTAATGAAAAGAGCCAGGTTATATAGAAGTTTTGCAACAAAAACAGGTAGTCTGAACATGAAAAGATTATTGTTAATTAAAGAAACCCAGATAGCCCAAGTTAAACAATTTAGCTCTGTTCTATGCATTTTTTTTGTTCAGTCACTAAGTAATGTCTGACTCTTCGTGACACTATGAACTACAGCATGCCAAGCTTCCTTGTCTCTCACTGTCTCCAGGAGCTTGCGCAAACTCATGTCCATTGAGTCAGTGACACCATCCAACCATCTCATCCTCTATTGCTGTCTTCTGCTCTGCTCAAATCTGTCACTGTTTCCACTTTTCCCCATCTATTTGCCACGAAGTGATGGTACTGGATATGTTGAGTTTTGCATGTCAAGTTTTAAGCCAGTTTTTTTCACTCTCCTCTTTCACCTTCATCAAGACGCTCTTTAGTTCTTCTTCCTTTTCTTCCATTAGAGTGGTATCATCTGCGTATCTGAGGTTGCTGATATTTCACCAGGCAATCTTGATTCCAGCTTGTGGTTCATCCAGTCCGGGATTTCACATCATGCGCCTTGCATATAAGTTAAATAAACAGAGTGACAGTGTACAGCCTTGATGTCCTCCTTGCCCAATATTGGACCTGTCCATTGTTTCCTGTCTGGTTCTTTGAGACCCTTTGGATTGTAGCCTGCCAGGCTCCTCTGTTCATGGGATTCTCCAAGCAAGATGCTGGAATGGGTTGCCAGGCCTTCCTCCAGAGGATCTTCCTGACCCAGAAATCAAGCCCATATCTCCTGCGTCTCCTGCATTGCAGGTGTATTCTTTATCTGCTGAGCCATCGGGGAAACCCTGTTCTATGTAAGGGGAGATACAAGAGTGTGGGCTCACTGACATCACTCCTTTCATATGTGCCTCAGCTATCTGGGGCCTGAATCCTGTGTTTTCACAACCTGAATTTCCTCTCTGTTCACAATCTCACCCTCTGTAGTAGCTGCCATTGCTGGTGACTGTCACATTCTTGTTTATTAATATGGCAAGAAACATTCCATTTTTCATCATCAGCATGGTTCTCCATGAAAAGGGGTGTTGCAATGAAAAAGAAAAAAGAGGAATGGGTTTTCCTTTTCTTTTCCTGAGAACAAAGAAGATAAAGAAAACAGTGAATAGGCCTGAACATTCTTGGTTTTTACTGTAACTGTTCCTAATCTGTAATCTATAACTAAAAAATGCTTTTCTGTCCCCAAATTCTGCATGAGCTACATTTTGCACCCATTATCCTTTGACTCTATGCTAGTTACATCCTGAATCTGGTGCTTACTTTACAGCACTCTCTCTACAAATCATCTCTTGTAGCTTTTTTTTTTTTTTCTTTTTACATATCAAAAAGAAGGGGCAGAGCCACCAGACTGCCAGACTCAATTACTGGGCTACTGACACCAGCCTATGACTGCTTTTGAAACAATGTAAGAGGAAGAAGAATGCAAGATTCTTACACCATTGTTCCTCATCACAGACCCCTGACTGTAAGCCCTCATCTTATATATGCCCCAGACGCCTCCTTGCCTGGAGAATCCCATGGAAGGAGGAGCCTGGTGGGCTGCAGTCCATGGGGTCACACAGAGTTGGACACGACTGACGAGACTTAGCAGCAGCAGCAGCAGACCCCTCCCTGCCTGGAAAATCCCATGGACGGAGGAGCCTGGTAGGCTGCAGTCCATGGGGTCACGAAGAGTCGGACATGACTGAGCGTTGTTTATTGATATGGCAGGAAATACTCCATTTCTCAGTGGCAACTATTAATATCCCTGTTCTACAGATGGTGACACTGAGGCATTTAATTCTAGTTTCACAGGTCCATAAGTGGAGAGTAATTTTGTCCCAAAGTGTATCATACTCAGAATCTCACCAGATACCTGATTTCAATTATTTTGATCCTGATATTTGGGGCTTTTGAGTTGATGAGATTTAGATGAGATTTGCCATTCTTTGTTGATACTATAAATTGAGACTTTGGAGGATGTTGGAATGGAATGAATGGCTTTAGCATGTAGAGTATACGTGAATATTTGAGGGGGGGCAGGAGACAGACTGCAGAAGGCAGAATAAGAGCTGGCTAAAGATATCCTCATTCAAATGCCCGGAACCCATAAATATGTTACCTTATGTGATATCTGATTTCAATTATTTTGATCCTGATATTTGGGGCTTTTGAGTTGATGAGATTTAGATGAGATTTGTCACTCTTTGTTGATACTATAAATTGATTGAGACTTTGGGGGATGTTGGAATGGAGTGAACGGCTTTAGCATGTAGAGTAGACATGAATCTCTGGGGGACAAGGGACAGACTGCAGTAGGCAGAATAAGAGCTGGCCAAAGATATCCTCATTCAAATGCCCAGAACCCATAAATATGTTACCTTATGTGCCTAAAAGGACTTTGCAGATGTTATTAAACTAGGGATCTTGGGATGGGGAGACTATCCAGGATTTTCAAGGTTGGCCCAAAGTAATCACAAGGTCTTTACAAGTGAGAGAGAGAGAGAGAGAGAGAGAGGCAAGTGAGAGAGAGAGAGAGGCAAGTGAGTCAGAGGAGATGCGATGACAGAATTAGATTGAATGATGCCAGGCCATGAGTCAAGACATGTGAGAAGCCTGTAGAAGATGGAAAAGGCAAGGAAAGGTCAACTTTAAAATAGTCATAACCTAAAAGCTGAAAGTTACACTTTATTTGGCAGAAAATTTTAGGACTTAAGCATAGGAGGCAGCATCTCAAGTAGCCCTGAGAGAACTCCTCCGAGGAAGCCACGGGAGGAGACAGGTTATATAGAAGCTTTATAACAAACAGCAGGTAATCTACTCATCAAAAGGTTATTGTTAATTAAAGAAAACCAGATATCTCATGTTAAGGAATTTAGTGCTTTTCTATGTATGGGAAGACGCAAAAGGCCAGGCTCACTGAAATCCTTAGTTTCATATGCATCTCAGCTATCTGGGGCCAGTATCCTGCATTTTTCTCATCCTGAGTTCCTCAATGCACACCATAGGGGGTGGCTGCAGCCTAATGGCTGCCAGATTGTGCAGGCACTTTTTTCCTTCTTGAGTGCCCTTGGGCTCAGGAATTCACATTTGGAGGGCCGCTAATGACTGTGACATCCTTGTTTACTGATATGGCAGAAAAAACTCTATTTCTAAGTAATGTTATCAATTAGAGGCTAATAGCCTATTGTAAACTTTTAACTATCATCCACTGCCCAAGTTCAGTGTAGATTTGCATTAAAGGGAAAGGTTTTGGAGATTCAGTCATATTAAAGATCAAATGTTTTACCAAAATATAATGTACAGGAGGTTTAAAAAAAAAACAACAACACTCTAACTACTTTTATTCAGGAATTCACATTTGGAGGGCCAGAATCACTGAAGACTATGGCATCCTTTACAGATACGGCAGGAAATATTCCATTTGTCAGGACAAAATAAATAAAAAAGTAAAGTTCTAGACCCTCTAGGAACTCTATTCACCTATTTTAGACTTCTAATCTCCAGAACATTAAGATAATAAATTTGTTGGTTTTTTTAAAGACTTTATTTCACCATAGGGAGTGGCTGCAGCCTAATGGCTGCCAGATTGTGCAGGCACTTTTCTCCTTCTTGAGTGCCCTTAGGGCTCAAGAATTCACATTTGGAGGGCCAGAATCACTGAAGACTATGGCATCCTTTACAGATATGGCAGGACCATTTGTCAGGACAAAATAAATAAAAAAGTAAAGTTCTAGACCCTCTAGGAACTCTATTCACCTATTTTAGACTTCTGATCTCCAGAACATTAAGATAATAAATTTGTTGGTTTTTTTAAAGACTTTATTTTTTTTAAGAGCAGTTTTAGGTATACAAAAAATTTGGAGGGAGGAATAAAGATTTGTCCCCTACTCCTACACATTCCCCTACTCCACCATTATCAACATCATTTAGGAGAATGGTACATTTGTTAGCAAGGTTGGACCTAAGCAGACATGATAGTCACCCAAAGTCCATAGTTTACTTTAGGATTCACCCTTGGTGTTGTACATTCTGTGGATCTGGACAAATGTGTAATGACATATCCATCACTGTAATATCACACACAGTATTATTCGTTGCCCTAAAAATCCTCTGTGCTCCGCCTTTTCATCTCTACCTGTTCTCCACCCAATCACTTTCAACTACTGATTGTTTTTATTGTCTGAAAGTGAAAGTGAAAGTCGCTCAGTCCTGTCCGACTCTTTGCAACCCCATGGACAGTATAGTCTATGGAATTCTCCAGGCCAGAATACTGGAGTGGGTAGCCTTTCCCTTCTCCAGGGGATCTTTCCAACCCAGGAATTGAACCCAGGTTTCTCACATTGCAGGCAGAGTCTTTACCAGCTGAGCCACAAGGGAAGCCCTTTATTATCTTTTCTAGAATGTCATGTAGTTGAAAAAAATCAGTACAGACCATTTCTGCTGTTTGTGCTTTTAATTAAACAGTTTCTATAATTCCATTTCCTTTTTTTATTATCAGTTATACTTCTCTTTGTACTTTTGAAAATGGCTTCCCTAGAGTTTACAATTTATATTTACAGCTAGTCCATGTCTACTTTTAAATAACACTGTATCATTCCTTGGATAGTGTGAGTACCTATAATAACAAAATAACCCTAATTCCTTCCTCTTGTTCCTTGAATTAGTGCTGTGATTCATTTCACTTCAGTTCAGTTCAGTCGCTCAGTCATGTCCAACTCTTTGTGACCCCATGAATCGCAGCACGCCAGGCCTCTATGTCCATCACTAACTCCTGGAGTGCACTCAGACTCATGTCCATCGAGTCAGTGATGCCATCCAGTCATCTCATCCTCTGTCGTCCCCTTCTCCTCCTGCCCCCAATCCCTCCCAGCATCAGAGTTTTTTCCAATGAGTCAACTCTTCACATCAGGTGGCCAAAGTACTGGAGTTTCAGCTTCAGCATCATTCCTTCCAAAGAAATCCCAGAGCTGATCTCCTTAAGAATGGACTGGTTGGATCTCCTTGCAGTCCAATGGACTCTCAAGAGTCTTCTCCAACACCACAGTTCAAAAGCATCAATTCTTTGGCTCTCAGCCTTCTTCACAGTCCAACTCTCACATCCAGACATGACCACAGGAAAAACCATAGCCTTGACTAGACGGACCTTAGTCGGCAAAGTAATGTCTCTGCTTTTGAATATGCTGTCTAGATTGGTCATAACTTTTCTTCCAAGCAGTAAGTGTCTTTTAATTTCATGGCTGCAGTCACCATCTGCAGTTACTTTGGAGCACACACACACACAAAAAAAGTCTCTCACTGTCTCCATTGTTTCCTCATCGATTTCCCATGAAGTGATGGGACCAGATGCCATGATCTTCGTTTTCTGAATGTTGAGCTTTAAGCCAACTTTTTCACTCTCCTCTTTCACTTTCATTAAGAAGCTTTTTAGTTCTTCTTCACTTTTTACCATAAGGGTGGTGTCATCTGCATATCTGAGGTTATTGATATTTCTCCCAACAATCTTGATTCCAGCCAGCTTCATCCAGCCCAGCATTTCTCAGGATGTACTCTGCATATAAGTTAAATAAGCAGGGTGACAATATACAGCCTTGACATAGTCCTTTCCAGATTTGGAACCAGTCTGTTGTTCCCTGTCGAGTTGTAGCTGTTGCTTCTTGACCTGCATACAGATTTCTCAGGAGGCAGGTCAGGTGGTCTGTTATTTCCATCTCTTTACACAGTTTATTGTGATCCACACAGTCAAAGGCTTTAGCATAGTCAATAAAGCAGATGTTTCTTTGGAACTCTCTTGCTTTTTCAATGATCCAACAGATGTTGGAAATCTGATGTCTGGTTCCTCTACCTTTTCTAAATCCAGTTTGAACGTCATGGTTCATGTACTATTGAAGCTTGGCTTGGAGAATTTTGAGCATTACTTTGCTAGTGTGTGACATGAGTGCAACTGTGCAGTAGTTTGAGCATTCTTTGGCATTGCCTTTCTTTGGGATTGGAACGAAAACACCTTTTCCAGTCCTGTGGCCACTGCTGAGTTTTCCAAATTTGCTGGTATATTGAGTGCAGCACTTTCACAACATCATCATTTAGGATTTGAAATAGCTCAACTAGAAGTCCACCACTTTCACTAGTTTTGTTTGTAGTGATGCTTCTTAAGGCCCCCTTGACTTCACATTCCAGGATGTCTGGTAGTGTGATGAGTGATCACACTACCATGGTTATCCGGGTCATGAAGATTTTTTTTTGTATAGTTCTTTTGTGTATTCATGCCACCTCTTTTTAATATCTTCTGATTCTGTTAGGCTCATACCATTTCTGTCCTTTATTGAGCCCATCTTTGTATGAAATGTTCCCTTGGTATCTCTAATTTTCTTGAAGAGATCTCTAGTCTTTCCCATTCCATTGTTTTCCTCTATTTCTTTGCATTGATCATGAGGAAGGCTTTCTTATCTCTTCTTGCTATTGTTTGGAACTCTGAATACAAATGGGTATATATTTCCTTTTCTCTTTTGCCTTTCACGTCTCTTCTTTTCACAGCTATTGTAAGGCCTCCTGAGGCAACCATTTTGCCTTTTTGCACTTCTTTTTCTTGGCGATGATCTTGCTCACTGCCTGCTGTACAACGTCAAAAACCTCTGTCCATAGTTCATCAGGCACTGTGTCTATCATATCTAATCCCTTGAATCTATTTGTCACTTCCACTGTATAATCATAAGAGATTTGACTTAGGTCATACCTGAATGTCTAGTGGTTTTCCTCACTTTTCCCCAATTTAAGTCTGAATTTGGCAATAAGGAGTTCATGATCTGAGCCACAATCAGCTCCCAGTCTTGTTTTTCCTGACTATATAGAGCTTCTCCATCTTTGGCTATAAAGATATAATCAGTCTGATTTCAGTATTAACCATCTGGTGATGTCCATGTGTAGAGTCTTCTCTTGTATTGTTGGAAGAGAGTATTTGCTATGACCAGTGTATTCTCTTGGCAAAACTCTGTTAGCCTTTGATCTGCCTCATTTTGTACTCCAAGGTCAAATCTGCCTATTACTCCTGGTAGCTCTTGAAATCCTACTTTTGCATTCTAGTCCCCTGTAAGGAAAAGGACATCTTTTTTGGGTGTTAGTTCTAGAAGGACTTGTAGGTCTTCATAGAACCATTCAGCTTCAGCTTCTTCAGCATTAGTGGTTGGGGCATAGACTTGGATTACTGTGATATTGAATGGTTTGCCTTGGAAATGGACAGAGATCATTCAGTTGTTTTTGAGATTGCATCCAACTACTGCATATTGGACTCTTTTTTTGACTATGATGGCTAATCCATTTCTTCTAAGGGATTCTTGCCCACAGTAGTAGATATAATGGTCATCTGAGTTAAATTCACCTATTCCAGTCCATTTTAGGTCACTGATTCCTAAAATGTTAATGTTCACTCTTGCCATCTCCCGTTTGACCACTTCCAATTTGCCTTGATTCATGACCTAATATTTCAGGTTCTTATGCAATATTGCTCTTTACAACACTGGACTTTACTTCCATCACCAGTCACATCCACAACTGGGTGTTGTTTTTGCTCTGACTCCATCTCTTCATTCTTTCCAGAGTTATTTCTCCACTGATCTCCAGCAGCATATTGGGCAACTACCGACCTGAGGAGTTCATCTTTCAGTGTCCTATCTTTTTGCTTTTCATACTGTTCATGGGGTTCTCCAGGCAAGGATACTGAAGTGATTTGCCATTTCCTTTCAGTGGGCCACATTTTGTCTTAATATTTCAGGTTCTTATGCAATATTGCTCTTTACAACACTGGACTTTACTTCCATCACCAGTCACATCCACAACTGGGTGTTGTTTTTGCTCTGACTCCATCTCTTCATTCTTTCCAGAGTTATTTCTCCACTGATCTCCAGCAGCATATTGGGCAACTACCGACCTGAGGAGTTCATCTTTCAGTGTCCTATCTTTTTGCTTTTCATACTGTTCATGGGGTTCTCCAGGCAAGGATACTGAAGTGATTTGCCATTTCCTTTCAGTGGGCCACATTTTGTCAGAACTCTACCATGACCCATCCGTCTTAGATGACCCTACGTGGCTTGGCTCATAGTTTCATTGAGCCATGTACACCAGCCAGCCATGGTACTTAAACATGCATGGCTGAATCTTTGAGAGAAGCATATGCTACTGGCAGGATCATCCAGGTAGGTAAGGGAGCACAAGGAGCCTGGTGTTCTGGGAGCCAGGCCAGGAGAGATATGTGGACATAATATGGTGGTCAGCTGGGGACCAGACTCCATGCTCAGGCAAGGGCACCAGAGTTGGGTGCAATGGGAAGGGGGCCACAGGCACTCCCCCTTGTCCAGCAAGCAATGACATCAGGGGACACTCAGCAGCGATGGGCAACAGAGTGGGTCCACAGGGGGCATCAGAAGAGAGAAACACCAGGGCATAGCCCCAGGGATCAGCAGAAGGGGAAAAGATGAGGTGGAAGGATGGATGAAGAGGGGCACCAGTGGGGTGTGGCCACATAAGGCCAACGTCACAGAAGACGCGGCTGTGACACAGAACTGGCAGTGCAGGTTGGGTGGCCCCTCGCCACCTCAAGGGGCACCAGGGCAGGTTCAAAACAACCCAGAAGCAAGTGCAATAAATATAGCACTACACGATTCACAGTTGGTTGAATTTGCAGATGCCAAAGTAAGAAGGCTACAGAGGGCTAACCATGAGACTGGAGCATCCGTGGATTTTGGTATCTGTTGTGGGTCCCAAAACAAATCGCCCTCAGACACTGAAGGAGGAGTGTACACATGAGATATATACATAAACATGTATAATCTAATACTTTCTTGCTATTGTTATTTTGGACAAACTGTTATCTGTTCAGTTCAGTTCAGTTCAGTTGCTCAGTCATGTCTGACTTTTTTCAAGCTCATGAATTGCAGCACGCCAGGCCTCCCTGTCTATCACCAACTCCCGGAGTTCACCCAAACTCTTCCCTCAGACACTGAAGGAGGAGTGTACACATGAGATATATACATAAACATGTATAATCTAATACTTTCTTGCTATTGTTATTTTGGACAAACTGTTATCTGTTCAGTTCAGTTCAGTTCAGTTGCTCAGTCATGTCTGACTTTTTTCAAGCTCATGAATTGCAGCACGCCAGGCCTCCCTGTCTATCACCAACTCCCGGAGTTCACCCAAACTCTTATCCATCAAGTCGGTGATGCCATCCAGCCATCTCATTCTCTGTCATCCCCTTCTCCTCCTGCCCCCAATCCCTCCCAGCATCAGAGTCTTTTCCAATGAGTCAGCACTTCGCATGAGGTGGCCAAAGTATTGGAATTTCAGCTTTAGATAAATGAAAATGGGAATAATAAAGTTTTTAATCTTGCCTTCACTTATTCCTTGATGCTTTTCCTTTCTTTATGTAGGTCCATTTGTGACCTACATTATTTTCCCTCTCTCTAAAGAACTTCTTTTTAACACTTCTTGCAAGGTAAGTCCAGTGACCACAAATTCCTTCAATTTTTGTTCATCTGAAAAATTCTGTACCTCTTTTTGCAAGGTATAGAATTCTAGGTTGGTGCTTTTGTTTCTCAGCACTTTCTATTTGGCTCTGCTCTCTTCTTGCTTGCCTGGTTTCTGAAAAGTAGTATGTAATTCTTGCCTTAGCTCCTCTATAGATAAAGTGATTTTTCTTCCCTCTGGTTCCTTTCAAGAATTTTTATCTTTCATTTCCCATAATTTGAATATGACATGTAGAGGTGTAGTTTTTTGTTTTGGCCTTTACATTCAATAAATGGTGTTTCTGTGAGCTTCCTATATCTGCAGTTTGGTGTCTGACATTAATTTAGAGAAACTCTTAGTCGTTAATATTTCAAATATTCCCTCTGTTCCTTTCTCTCCTCCTTCTCCTTCTGATAGTCCCATCATGCATATGTTACACCTTTTGTAACTGCTTCTCAGTCCTTGGATCTCTCTTCTATATTTCTTTTTTTTTGAGTCTTTGTTCTCCTTCCTTTTCGTTTTTTTGAGGATCCCGTTGATAGATCATCTAGCCCAGAGATCCTTCTCAATCTGTGTCCACCTACTGATTAGCCCATCAAAGGCTTTCTTCGTTTTGGTTCCATTGTTTTCTATCTCTGGCATTTCTCTTTGGTTCTTTCTTAGGATTTCCATTTCTCTGCTTACATTGCCCTGTGTGCTTATATGCTGTCCACTTTATCCTTTGGAGCCCTTAGCATATTAGTCATAATTCAATTCCCAGTTTGATAATGTCAACAAGTTTGCCATGCAAGTTCTTGATACTTCCTCTGTCTCTTCACATTGTAGGATTTCTTTTCTTTCTTCTTCTTCTTTTTTTTTTTTTTCTTATTTTGCCTTTTAGTACACCTGGTAAGTTTTTCCTGGTGGTCGGTCATGATGTATGGATAAAAGAAACTACTGATGATAGGCCTTTAGTAATGTAATGGTGGGATGTGAGCATTATGGGGAAGGGACTGTTCTATAGGCCTATGATTAATGTCAATCTTTTAGTAAGCCTATGCCTCTGGACTATCAACTTCACAAGTGTTTCTAAGTATTTTTTCTCCACTCTTAAGTGGGACAGGATGGCTAGACTGAATTTCCCTTTCCCAGGTCAGTTAGTCTCTGATAATACACTAGAAGGTTAGAGACCTGTTAACTAGTTTCCCCAGAGGGAAACTTTGTTAAGTAGAATAGAATAGAGTGCTCTGGATATTTCAGAATAATTCCTTTTCCCTTCTCCTTACTGGAAGAAAGAGGGAATTTTTCTCCTATATTTACTGTGGGAACCTAATCAAGCTCCTGAAGGTAAGTCTTAGAAAATAGCAGGGATGCCATGTGACTGGGCCCTCTATGTTTTTAAACTCAGATTTATCAACACTGAGCCTCCAGGAAACCTTCAATTATGGTTCAGGGCTTCTTAATCTGGCACTGGTTATATGTAGTGTCCACTTGTGAGTCTCTGCTCTGATAAGCCATACTCCCTGTGTTTACATGTCTCTCTAATTTTGGCTTAGAGAGGTAGCTACCGTATCTAATCACAGGGTAGCAAATACTTGTTTCCCCTGGTCCTCCTCTCTCTTAAGGAAAATCATTGATTTTTCAGTCTGTTCAGTTTTCAACTTATTGTTGGGATCAATTCAAGACTCCCAAGCTCTTTACCTGTGGAACCAATTTGGAACACCTTCAAGTCCTCTTAATCACATCACTGGGGGTCACACAGATGCTCCTGCACCAAAGAGGATCCCCTGTGGACACTACAAACACAGTCTTCATTTCATTAATAAACACACATTCCTTGTGCACTGACAATAGACCTTCATGTGTACATGGATGTATACACCCCTGTGTACACCACTGACGCCCTTCTCCCACACAGAGTGGCCCCTGACCCTCTCGTGTTCTGGATCTAGCCTCGCTGGGCTGCTTGTTGTCAGCTCAGAGGTGAACTCATTCAGAAAACCTGTGAACCCTCTTCTGAGAGACCCTGTTCCATGCCCAGAAGTGCTTTTGGTGAAATGCTCACTCATATATACATTTTTCAGGTTTCCCCACCACCACCAACAGTGGGGTTCTGTAGGAACCAGCAAGACATGAGTTTTGCCTCTTCTTCCTTTTAATTTGATTTACCCATTTACAAAGACCATAATAGAGAGGGCTCCTAGGCCCACAACTCCCACACACAAAAAGAAAAAAGAAAAAAGGAAGAAAAAAAAAAAGCCCTGACCTACTAATTTCTGTGGTGCAAATATTCCCACCATGAGCAATTTCAAGTTACTGATGGTTTAAAAACAGCTCATAAAATTCATGACTATTTAACATTCAGTTCTCAATGGACTCTTATGAACCAGTCCAAGCCAGTCCTGTCTGCTACCCACCTAGAGAATCCAGCCTCACTCCAGCAATCAGCTCCCAGCACAGGGAAGGCTATCATGATGGAAGGAGCCCTGGGTTTCAGAGGATGTGAATGATGTCCTTCTGGAGCTTTGTTACTTTAAGTTGCTATCTTATCTGTCTAATTCATTCTGGCAAATTAAGTCAGCGCTGGTTTTCCAATCCTATTCTCCTGGCAGAATTAAACAACAGAGGAAAAAGAAAACTGGCCATAATGGGGGTGTTTAGAACACTTTTGAACACTGCTTCCAGAGTCTTAACATTCCCTGACACTGAAAAATGCCAGACAAGTACACCCTCTGGGGATGTGGTTTGGAGTACTGGAGCTGGAGGCAGTAGCTCTTATCCCAAAAGAGGAGAAGAGTCTACAGGGCAAGGGCCAGTAGTGCTCTCCCAGCTACAAGTGCATTCTGTCTCTACTGCTGCCCTGGTGAGGTCGGCTAAAACTGGAATGAGTCTTGAGTTAGAATAAGGACTGCCCTCATACACGATGCTAGGATATAGGTAATCTCCCAATCTGGCACGATGGAGGTTGTAGACAGAGGAGAGCAGTTCAGCTGGAGAGGCCAGGCATCTCACAGCCCTCTGATTTGATGACCCTCCAGAGGTTGCCCATGAATGAAGTTAGGAAGGTCCCCGGGGCACTGGCCAGGCAAGAGGAAGGAGGCCAGTTCCTGCTTGTGGATTCTGTGGTGACCAGTGCTGGGGTTGATTATACCACCCCACCCCTACCAAGGATGAAAAACAAGGTGAGCAGCTGACCTCTGACTTCCCTGGGCTCGGCCAGAGCTGTCTCCATCCTCTGGGAGAATGACCCAACTGAAAGTTTCTCTTATACTGGCCACTCGCTTCATTATTAAAAGCACTAAATCTCTGAGCTTCCCTGTCACTGACTGGGTAGGGTCAGTGAAGTAACAACAAAGAATCTTGGGCAAAGGCTCACCAAGCCATGCAGTGGTCAAACTTCAGCTTCTAATATCACTTTCAACAACTCACGCTGCCTGCATTTAGAGGCTCAGTGACTTTCCTTCTCAAGGTCATGGAGTCCTCCAGATGCCTCTCGTCCAGCCCCATGTGGTGCAAAACTCACTTCTATACTTATAGATGGGTCCAGCACCCACTAGACCCCCATGCAGATTTCTGCTTTGAGACATGGCAGGGGAAGGATAGGGAGGGTCTTAGAGTGGGGATACATGCACTGCCTGACAGGCCCTGCTTGAGGGCAGAGGCTCAGGGTGAGGGTCCTGAGTGGGCTTCCATTGCTCCAGTTCAAGGCCAACTTCTTTGACCAGCTGTGTGACTTCAGTTAAGATACTCAACCTCTCTGAGCCTGTTGCCTCATCTGGTAGAGGAAGTCATGATGGTGCCTACTCCAGTGGGCTGTTGTCCAGATGTAATGAGACAATGACTGGACTAGTGTTTCATCTAGCACTTAATAAATGTTCATCCTTGCTGTAAATAGTCTCACAGCTCTACTCCTGCCCCAGATTCCTCTTCCATGATAATCTCAACAACTCTGTGAGTAGATGGCAATGCCCCAGCTGACAAATGAGGAATCCAGGCTTCCTGGAGAGGAGAATGAACTTGCCTGAGGCCACACACAGCAACATGGCAGAAGACAGAGATTTCAGCCTCAGGCTGACACCATCCCACTCAGAATTGCCAGTTTCCCCCCATGCTGAGAAAGCTTGCTATCTCTCAGTAGTTTTCAGCATTTTATTCTCCTGTGGCATTTGACAAATGTCCCTGAAGTCACACATCAGCAAGGGAAACTTATAGTCAGAGCCTGACCCC
The DNA here is from genome assembly GCA_006408695.1 of Aepyceros melampus. Taxonomy (NCBI): domain Eukaryota; kingdom Metazoa; phylum Chordata; class Mammalia; order Artiodactyla; family Bovidae; genus Aepyceros; species Aepyceros melampus. The sequence goes on from SJXQ01002274.1 coordinate 297,932, forward strand.
TTCAGAGCAGGTGGACCTGCTGCAAACCAGGAGGGAGCTAGGCTTGGAAGAGGCCCAGGGGTCCAGGTGGCTTGAGAAGCCTCCCAGGACTCCAAGTTGAAACCTGGCCCTGGCCTGTCTCTCACATCTGTCCTTGAACCTTAACATGATTCCAGAGGACAGGGTTTGGGGACAGAAATAACTAGGGTCACTCTAGGCTCCAGATAGCTTTTCAGTGCAAAGGCCAGGAAGAAACCACGCCAGGGAGAACCAACACGACTCTGCCTGTGTGTGGAGAATGATGCTATCACCAGGTGCTAACTTCTGTGAAGCCGGTGCTCCGTGTGCCAGCTGCTCTGCTGAATACTCAACCTCTGTCACTCTGCTGTGACAGCTCACTGAGGTGGGCTCCACCCTTTATACTCATTTAACAGATGAGGGGGCTTCCCTGGTGGCTCAGATGGTAAGAATTCGCCTGTAATGCAGGAGACCTGGGTTCAGTCCCTGGGTGGGGAAGATCTCCTGGAGGAGGGCATGGCAACCCACTCCAGTATTCTTGCCTGGAGAATCCCATGGACGGAGGAGCCTGGTGGCTATAGTCTATGGGGTCGCAAAGAGTCAGACATGACTGAGTGACTTAAGCGCAGCACAATAGACGAGGAACCTGAGGCTGCCTCAGGTCTCACATACATGAAAGCTGGGATTGAAGCCCAGGTCTGTCATCCTGAAGCTGCTCTGTCACCTTCTTACCTTCTCACCCAACAAGGGAAATGCCAAGTTGAGATCTCTCGGGGTGAGGACCAGCAAACTGAACCTAGAGTCCCCTTGGAGGATACTTGTCTTCTGGTGAGGATTGCCTAAGTCTTGACAATGATCTGAGATGGGTCAGAGGGATGAAGAGGTCAGGGATCCTCCCCTTCCCTACACCTTCCCCCAGCCCTCAGAAGCTCTACTTCCATCTTTAAGGGGCAGGAGCTAAGCCCAACACCTGAGGCGGCCTCTCCCGGCAGCCCTGTGTGACCCTATCATGCAGGTGCTAGTGTGACAGGCAGGGTCTAGAGCATATTCCACTAGTGCAGGGTAGCCTAGCAGTTAGAACCACTGCCATTAGGGCCACATGGAGTGGAGTTTGAGCCCCAGCTCTTCTGCTCACTAGCTGTGTGTCCTTAAACAAATTACCTCTCTGTGCCCACCTTCATTCACCTGTGAAATGGGGAGATAGTGGAAACAGTGAGAGACTTTATTTTCTTGGGCTCCAAAATCACTGCAGATGGTGACTGCAGCCATGATATTAAAAGATGCTTACTCCTTGGAAGAAAAGCTGTGACCAACCTAGATAGCATATTCAAAAGCAGAGACATTACTTTGCCAACAAAGGTGCATCTAGTCAAGGCTAGCTATGGTTTTTCCAGTAGTCATGTATGGATGTGAGAGTTGGACTATAAAGAAAGCTGAGCACCGAAGAATTGATGCTTTTGAACTGTGGTGTGGAGAAGACTCTTGAGAGTCCCTTGGACTGCAAGGCAATCCAACCAGCCCATCTTAAAGGAAATCAGTCCTGAATATTCATTGGAAGGACTGATGTTGAAGCTGAAACTCCAATACTTTGGCCACCTGATGTGACTGACTCATTTGAAAAGACCCTGATGCTGGGAAAGATTGAAGGTGGGAGGAGAAGGGGACAACAGAGCATGAGATGGTTGAATGGCATCACCAACTCAATGGACGTGAGTTTGAGTAAACTCCGGGAGTTGGTGATGAACAGGGAGGCCTGGCATGCTGCAGTCCATAGGGGTGCAAAGAATCGGACACGACTGAGCAACTGAACTGAACTGAACTGAACTGGGACTAAGGATAGCTAGGTTTTAAGATTGTTTTGACTATTATAAGAAAATAATAACAAACAGAGCTAATATTATAAGACATATACTTTGTGCCAGACAATATTCTGAATGCTTTAACCCAAAAGTGCTAAAGTTTGGGTTGCAATGCAGGTAGGCTGTATCCAGAATCTATGTTCTGAAAAGCTGGGTGAAAACAAATGTGAAGTCCTTAGAACAAGTTCTTAGAACAAGGCCTGGAAATTCCTAAAACCAAGACTTCTCCTGGTTTGCTTTGCATGCAAACTTGCATCAGGATCACCTTGGTCTGGGAAGAGGAGAGCAGGAGTAAGTGAGGGTACCTGTTTGAATTACAGATTCTCTAGCCTTATCTGATACTTACTGAGTCAGAATCACTGGGGCCTGGGATCAGCATTTGGAACAGATACCTCTGCTCCTAACCAGGTAATTCTTAGGCCCCATAAAGAATTAGCATGAGGGATAAAATGTGCCATTAAAGCAGCTATGAATTTATTTCACAAGTTTTAAGACTAAAAATCTAAAGCCCTATATTCTAGAGCAAAAGCCCTGGCACAGACAAGCCACTGTACCTCAGATGAGTCAATTTCTTGTCTCAGGTTCCCCATATGTCTAACTGATATCCTTGACCCCATGCTGCCTGCCTCAGGCACCCATATGAGCATTAAGGGATGGTGACTGCAAAGACTGCTTGTAGTAAAGCAGGCAGGTCCAGAGTCATACTTCCTGCCCCAAGATCAACTCCTAGCTCTGCCAGTGATGTCATTTTCAGTACAGCTCAATTCAGTCGCTCAGTCGTGTCTGATTCTTTGCGACCCCATGAACCACAGCATGCCAGGCCTCCCTGTCCATCACCAGCTCCTGGAGTTCACCCAAACCCATGTCTGTTGAGTCGGTAATGCCATGTAACCATCTCATACTCTGTCGTCCCCTTCTCCTCCCACCCTCAATCTTTCCCAGCATCAGGGTCTTTTCTGATGAGTCAGCTCTTCGCATCAGGTGGCCAAAGTACTGGAGTTTCAGCTTCAGCATCAGTCCTTCCAATGAACACCCAGGACTGATTTCCTTTAAAATGGACTGGTTGGATCTCCTTGCAGTCCAAGGAACTCTCAAGAGTCTTCTCCAACACCACAGTTCAAAAGCATCAGTTCTTCTGCACTCAGCTATCTTTATGGTCCAACTCTCACATCCATACATGACCACAGGAAAAACCATAGCCTTGACTAGACAGACCTTTGTTGGCAAAGTAATGTCTCTGCTTTTTAATATGCTATCTAGGTTGGTCATAATTTTCCTTCCCAGGAGTAAGCGTCTTTTAATTTTATGGCTGCAATCACCATCTGCAGTGATTTTGGAGCCCCCCGAAATAAAGTCAGCCACTGTTTCCACTCTTTCCTCATCTATTTCCCACGAAGTGATGGGACCAGATGCCATGATCTTCATTTTCTCAAAGTTGAGCTTTAAGCCAGCTTTTTCATTCTTTCACTTTCATCAAGAGACTCTTTAGTTCTTCTTCATTTTCTGCCATAAGGGTGGTGTCATCTGCATATCTGATGTTACTGATATTTCTCCTGGCAATCTTGATTCCACCTTTTGCTTCATCCAGCCCAACGTTTCTCATGATGTACTCTGCATATAAGTTAAATAAGCAGGGTGACAATATACAGCCTTGATGTCCTCCTTTTCCTATTTGGAACCAGTCTGTTGTTCTATGTCCAGTTCTAACTGTTGCTTCCTGACCTGCATATAGATTTCTCAAGAGGCATGTCAAGTGGTCTGGTATTCCCATCTCTTTCAGAATATTCCACAGTTTATTGTGATCCACACAGTCAAAGGCTTTGGCATAGTCAATAAAGCAGAAATAGATGGTTTTCTGGAACTCTCTTGCTTTTTTGATGATCCAGGGATGTTGGCAACTAGACCTCTGGTTCCTCTGCCTTTTCTAAATCCAGCTTGAACACCTGGAAGTTCACGGCTCACATATTCCTGAAGCCTGGCTTGGAGAATTTTAAGCATTACTTTACTAGCATGTGAGATGAGTGCAATTGTGTGGTAGTTTGAGCATTCTTTGGCATTGCCCTTCTTTGGGATTGGAATGAAAACTGACCTTTGCCATCCTGTGGCCGCTGCTGAGTTTTCCAAATTTGCTGGCATATTGAATGCAGCACTTTCACAGCATCTTCTTTCAGGATTTGAAATAGCTCCACTGGAATTCCATCACCTCCACTAGCTTTGATCGTAGTCATGCTTCCTAAGGCCCATTTGACTTCACATTCCAGGATGTCTGGCTCTAGGTTAGTGATCACACTATCATGTTATCCATATCATGAAAATATTTTTTGTACAGTTCTTCTGTGTATTCTTACCACCTCTTCTTAATATCTTCTGCTTCTGTTAGGTTGCTACCATTTCTGTCCTTTATTTAGCTAATCTTTGCATAAAATTTTCCCTTGGTATCTCTAATTTTCTTGTTGTTTTCATTATTATTTCCTTTACTATACTTTGAAATTATTTTCTATGTGGTTGCCCCAGGGATTATCATTAATGTTAATTTAAAACAATGTATTATTCAAAATAATGCCAATTTAATTTCAAAAGTATAAAAAAATCTTTGTTCCAATAAAGTTCTATTACCTCCCCTTCCCTGTGCTATTATTGTTATGTAAATTACCTTCATATGTTCTAAGTTCATCAGCACAGATTTATAATTCCCTTGTGCTGTTGTCTTTGAATCAGATATGAGAAGAAAATGGTTACAAAAATTGCATTTATGCTGCTTTCTACTATTTACCTGTTTAGATACCTTGACAGTGCTCTTCATTTCTTCATTTGGGTTAATGCTGTCATCCACTGTCTTTTTATCTCAACCTGTAGGGCAGCTCTCCCAGTAATAGATATGCGGTTTGGGGTTTTTCCTTTTGCATATCTGATAATATCTTAATTGCTCCTTCAGTTTTGAAGAATATTTTGCATCTGTATGAATTTCTTGGTTGACAATTTTTATTCGAGACCTCCCCTTTGAATATGTCATATCCCACTGCCTTTGGGTTTCCATGGTGGCTGATGAGTCAGCTGTTAATATTACTGATATTTCCTCAGCTGTCATGAGTCACTTTTCTCTTTATGCTTTCAAGATACTCTTTGTCTTTGGCTTTTTGATAGTTTGACTCTTGTGTGTCTTGTGTGTATCTCTTTGAATTTGTCTTACTTGGAGTTTGTTGTGCTTCCTGAATGTGTAGATTAACGTTTTCTATCAAATTTGGAAATTTTTCAGGCATTGCTTCTTCAAATATTCTTTCTGCCCCTTCTCTTTCCTCTCCTTCTAGAAGTCCGTCATGTATATGTTGATATACTTGATAGTGTCCTGTAAGTCTCTGAGGCTCTTTTCTTCATTCTTTTTTCTAGTTGTTCATTTTCCAAATGACTACACTTTCTACATTCCCACCAGCAATGTGTAAGGGTTCCAATTTCTCCTTTATTCCAGTGGGTATGAAGTGGTTTTGATTTGTATTCCCTTGATAACTAATGATATGGAGCATCTTTGTGCTTATTTGCCATTCCTATATCATCTCTTGAAAAATGTCCATCTAAATAATCTGTCCACTTTAATTGTATTATTTGTCTCTTGGTTGCTGAGTTTTAGGAGTTTTTAAAATATAGTCTATGATTATTAGACACAGGAGTTTCAAATACATTTTTTTCCCAATCTTTGGCTTGCCTTTTCACTTTCTTGATAGTGGTGTTTGAACAACAAAAGTTTTAAAAGCTTTTGTTAAATTCCACTTACCATTCTTCTTCTTCTTTTTTTTTTGGTTACTTGGGCTTTAGGTATTGTTGCCAAGCCCAAGACCATGCAGTTATATTCCCATGGTTTCTTCTAAGAGTTTTGGAGATTCATGTCTTACATTTATGTCTGGACCATTTTGAGTTATTTTTGCATATAATTTAAGAGAAAGTACAACTTAATTCTTTTCCATGTGGCAATCCAGTTGTTGCAGTACCATTGGTTGAAAAGATTCTTCTTTTTCCATTGACTTTTCTCAGCACTTTTGTTGAAAATCAATTGCCCATAGAACTATGGGCTCATTTTTGAACTCTCAATTATATTTCATTGATTATATGTCTGTCTTTATGCCAGTTGCATGTTGTCTTTATTACTACTGCATTCTAGTAAGTTTTGAAGTCAAAAAATGTGAATTATCCTGCTTTGTTTTTCTTTTCCAAAATTGTTTTGGCTGTTCTGGGTCACTTGCAATGCCACCTGTATTTTAGTATCAGTTTGTCAACTTCTAAACCAACTTATCTGAGATATTAATAGGGATTATATTGGATTCTGTAGGTCAATTTTGAGAGTATTTCCATCTTAACAATACTGGGTCTTCCAATCCATGAACATGTTCACTTGCAATGCCACCTGTATTTTAGTATCAGTTTGTCAACTTCTAAACCAACTTATCTGAGATATTAATAGGGATTATATTGGATTCTGTAGGTCAATTTTGAGAGTATTTCCATCTTAACAATACTGGGTCTTCCAATCCATGAACATGGAATATTTGTCCATTTATTTACATCATCTTTAATTAAAGAATCCACCTGCAATGCAGGAGACATGTGTTTGATCCCTAGGTCACAAAGATCCCTGGAGAAGGAAATGGCTACCCAGTTCAGTATCCCACCTGGGAAATCCATGGGCAGAGGAGCCCAGAGGGCTACAATTCATAGCATCACAAAAGAGTCAGACACGAGTTAGTGAATAAATAACAACAACCAAAGTTTTCAGAGTATAATTTTTGCACTTTTTTGGTTAAATCTATTCCTTAGTAATTTATTTACTTGACACTATTGTAAATGTTTTCCGTATTTCATTTTTGGTTTGTTCATTGCCAGTGTGAGTGAAAGTTGTTCAGTCATGTCTGACTCTTTGCGATCCCATGGAATAGTCCATGGAATTCTCCAGGCCAGAATACTAGAGTGGGTAGCGGTTCCCTTCTCCAGGGTATCTTCCCAACCCAGGGGTCTACTGCATTGCAGGCAGATTCTTTACCAGTTGAGTCACCAGGGAAGCCAGTGTATAGAAATGGAATTGTTTTTGTATATTAATCTTGAATCCTATAGCATTCCTGAATTCAGTCATGAGAAACGCTGGACTGGAAGAAACACAAGCTGGAATCAAGATTGCTGGGATAAATATCAATAACCTCAGATATGCAGATGACACCACCCTTATGGCAGAAAGTGAGGAGGAGCTAAAAAGCCTCTTGTTGAAAGTGAAAGAGGAGAGTGAAAAAGTTGGCTTAAAGCTCAACATTCAGAAAACGAAGATCATGGCATCTGGTCCCATCACTTCATGGGAAATAGATGGGGAAACAGTAGAAACAGTGTCAGACTTTATTTTTGGGGGCTCCAAAATCACTGCAGATGGTGACTGCAGCCATGAAATTAAAAGACACTTACTCCTTGGAAGAAAAGTTATGACCAACCTAGATAGTATATTCAAAAGCAGAGACATTACTT
>SJXQ01002274.1:305340-333195 GCA_006408695.1 Aepyceros melampus
GAAGATCATGGCATCTGGCCCCATCACTTCATGGGAAATAGATGGGGAAACAGTGGCAACAGTGTCAGACTTTATTTTGTTGGGCTCCAAAATCACTGCAGATGGTGACTGCAGCCATGAAATTAAAAGACGCTTACTCCTTGGAAGAAAAGTTATGACCAACCTAGATAGCATATTCAAAAGCAGAGACATTACTTTGCCGACTAAGGTCCGTCTAGTCAAGGCTATGGTTTTTCCTGTGGTCATGTATGGATGTGAGAGTTGGACTGTGAAGAAGGCTGAGCGCCGAAGAATTGCTGCTTTTGAACTGTGGTGTTGGAGAAGACTCTTGAGAGTCCCTTGGACTGCAGGGAGATCCAACCAGTCCATTCTGAAGGAGATCAGCCCTGAGATTTCTTTGGAAGGAATGATGCTGAAGCTGAAACTCCAGTACTTTGGCCACCTCAGGTGAAGAGTTGACTGATTGGAAAAGACTTTGATGCTGGGAGGGATTGGGGGCAGGAGAGGAAGGGGACGACAGAGGATGAGATGGCTGGAAGGCATCACTGACTCGATGGATGCGAGTCTGAGTGAACTCCGGGAGTTGATGACGGACAGGGAGGCCTGGCATGCTGCGATTCATGAGGTCGCAAAGAGTCGGACATGACTGAGTGACTCAACTGAACTGAACTGAAAGCCCCTCTGGATTCTCCACAGCTTCAAGTGTAAGATATGCCCATCCTATTATGAATCCCAATTCTCCAGAAGCATCTACACACATGGACATAGATGAACTGGCAGCAATCCTGAAGTTCTTTCATTAATCTTTTGGAAGAAAACTATTATACAATTGGCTCTGTAATCAAAGGTCTTACTCCTACATACAGGGGCACCATATCTGCATAATTGTTCAGGCATTTAGTACATTTAGAGAACAGTAGTTTTAATCTGGGTCAATTGATGAAATTCCTTACATAACTCCATGGACACTCTGTCCTTATATTTCTAAGCAAGGCAGAACATTTTAGATAGCCTGCTGATAAAAGAGATAAAAATGGGTCATTCTGCACCTTCAAAAAAATTCACTTCCTATGCCAGACCTATTTTGGATTAGTATTAGAACTCTGAATGGTATGTAACTTCCTGCTCATGAGGAGAAAGCAGTACTTAAAAGTACTAGACAGACACTATGCAAGGGTTCCAGTTGCTGGAAAGGATGTGCTATGGAATGATGCTGCTATAAACATGTCATTTCAAGAAAAGTTTCCATACTTTTATTTGAACAACTAATTTAGATAGGCAAGGCTGGTAGCTTGGACTTGTGTGTATAGCTAAAAGTCTACTTGGATACTTAGACCTACCTCCTAGCCATCCTGGTTCAGTCTAGCAACAGCCATGACTGAGTAAACAACCAACATGAGATATCTTGTTACAGAAAAGTCAGCCACTCTGTGTGTGTACACCTGGCCCACCCGCAAGAAATGCTGCAGTTATTCAATGACAAAAATCAGCCAGTTTCCTCCCTATAGTTTTATGTTAATTCAGGGGAATCTTAGCTGCCTATATAATAACCTGCCCATAGAGTCACATAATGCCAAATTTCAGGGCATTGAGGAACTCAAACAAGGTCCAGCAGGTCCAGACTCACTCCCAGCTTCCACCAGACTTAATGGGCACATGAAAATGGTATCTGCTGCTAGGAGAGACCCATTACCCAGTAGAACTTTGGGGTATGCAATTACATGGGATTAATTGACCAGTGTTTACACTTGAGCTCAATTGAGCTAGGTTCATAAGTGAGCTATCATCAGGAGCACCCTGAATTATAAGCTTCATCTTTGATATTGACAACATTGAAGATGACAGGTTTTTCAGGTGTGCTGACTTTAATCACACTGACAACCAAAGTGTCCAACGACAAATCAATTTACTATGAAGTTTCCTCTGAACAAATTCAGGGAAGATACCCTATTTATTCACTTATTGATAAGTAATTCTTACTCTGAGATAGTCACTTGGTATACAGTGGTGAAAAAAATCAGACAAAAATCTTTGCCCTATGAGGCTTACAGTTTAGAATGGAAGATGGAAAATAAAATAAGTAAGCAAATTAATAGTATATTAGAAAGTAATACATTCTATGGAAATAAATAAAGCAAGGAAAAGGGATAGGAGATTAATGTAAATGTGACAATCAGAGGTCTATCCTGAGAAAGTTATATTAAACCAAATACTGGAAGAAGCTGAATAAGCAAATCTTGTGTTTCACAGGAGGAATAACTCTAGACAGAAGAGTCCACCAGAATTGGGGATTTTAATTCTGCTATAAACTTTGAGCTGAGGCCTCAATAATTGTGCTTAAATAACAAATAAGTCAGTGTGATACTACCTGTTGCTGATATGTTAGTCCTGTTTACTTCTGGCTACACTCTGGCTACCCTAATATAGAACACATACACATAAAAATATCTGCTTCTAATATGACATTGGAGGCAAATTTATTGCAGAACGGTACCAGTCATTCAAAAACTACCATGACCATTTAATTTCTGGAAAAAAATGGCATTATATATTCTTTCTAGGAGAGGTCAGCAAATTATAATCTACTATCTGTTTCTTTAATTGAAACTTTTATTGAGATAATTATAGATTTTTATGGAGTTGTAAGAAACTTAGTTTCCCCCAATGATATCTTTCAAAAGTATATTACAATAGCACAACCAAAATATTGACATGATACAATCCACTGATTTTATTCACATTTCATGCACTTGTTTGTGCATGTGTATTCAAGCTATGGTTTTCCTAGTAGTCATGTACAGATGTGAGAGTTTGACCATAAAAAAGGCTGAGTAGCCGAGAATTGATACTTTCAAACTGTGGTGCTGGAGAAGACTCTTGATAGTCCCTCGGACTGCAAGGAGATCAAATCAGTGAATCAGAAAGGAAATCAGCCCTGAATATTCTTTGGAAGGATGGACACTGAAACTGAAGCTCCAATACTTTGGCCACCTGATATAAAGAGCTGACTCACTGGAAAAGACCCTGATTCTGGGAAAAGATTGAGGGCTGGAGGAGAAGGAGAGACATAAGATGAGATGGTTAGATGGCATCATTGATTCAATGGACATGAGTCTGAGCAAACTCCAGAAGATGGTGAAGGACAGGGAAGCCTGGTGTGCTGTAGTCAATGGGGTCACAAAGAGTCAGACATAACTAAGCAACTGAAAAACAACAACAAATTTATATATTTATTAAATTATACACAGGTTTTTAAAATTTATTTTTAATTAGATGATAATTGTTTCACAGTGTTGCATTAGTTTCTGGCATACATCAACATGAATCAGCCACAAGTATACATATGTCCCTGCCCTCCTGAACCTCCTTCCCACTCCCTACTCCATCCCACCCCTCTAGGTTTTCACAGAGTACCAGATTATGTTATGCAGCACTTCTTATTAGCTAGCTATTTACATATGGTAATGTATATGTTCTGATGCTACTCTCTCAATTCCTCACACCCTCTCCTTCCCCCACTGTGTCCACAAGTCTGTTCTCTATGTCTGGGACTCTATTCCCACCCTGCAAACAGGTTTATCAGTACCATCTTTCTAGATCCCATATATGTGCATTGCTCTTTCTGACTTACTTTACTCTGTATAACAGGCTCTAGATTCATCTGTCTCACTAGAACTGACTCAAATTTGTTCCTTTTTATGGTTGAGTAATTTTCCATTATATATATGTACCACAACTTCTTTATCCATTCACCTGTTGATGGTCATGTAGGTTTTTATATGCAGTTTTATCACATGTGTAGGTTTATGTGTCCTTGACTAAGTCTACATACAGAACAATTACCACAAGGATCCAATGTGCTGTGTACTTACAACCATATTCCACCTCCTTCCTATCCATTATTCTGTCTTTAATCCCTGAAATCACTAATCAGTTCTTTATTTCTAAAATATTGCCATTTCAATACTGTTATATAAGAGGATTCATAAAGTATATAACTTTGGGTGTTGACTTTCTCACTCATATTAATTCTCTAGAGATTCATTCAGATTGTTGCACTTAGCAATACTTCCTTTACATTTTTGCATATTATTCCCTGATATAGCTATTCCACAGTTTTAATTATAACACCTTAAAGGACATCTAGGTTTTTATTGATTTGGGCTATTATGAAAAAAGCTACTATTAACATTCCTGCACACATTTACAGGTTAACATTAGTTTTAATTTTTCAGGGACAAATGTCTTGGAGTGCAATTGTTGAGTTTCAAGTTAACTTCATATGTATTGTTTGTGCTCAATTGCTCACTTGTGTCTGACTCTTGGCAATTTCATGGGCTGTAGCCCACCAGGCTCTTCTGTCCATGGAATTTTCCAGCAAGAATTGTATACTGGGGCGGTCCTAAGATGATGGAAGAATAGGACGGGGAGACCACTTTCTCCACCACAAATTCACAAAAAGATCATTTGAATGCTGAGCAACTTCCACAATACAACTTCTGAATGCTGGTAGAGGACATCAGGTACCCAGAAAGGCAGCATGTTCTCTTCAAAAGGAGGTAGGACAAAATTTAACAGACAAAAAGAGAGACAAAAGAGTTAGGGACAGAGATCCATCCTGGGGAGGCAGTAGTGAAGGAGAAGTTTCCAAACAGCAGGATACTCTCTCACCGGTGGGTCTGTGGGGAGTTTTGGAATCTCAGAGGGCAACATAACCAGGAGGAAAAACAAACAAACAAACAGAATACATGCCTAACCACAGCTCCTAGTGGAGAAGTAGCCCAGACACTCACTTCCACCACCAGTGAGTGGGGGCTGGGCAGGAAGGCACAGGTTGCCTGCTTAGGGTAAAGACTGGGCCTGATTTCCCTGAGGACAATATGAGAGAGCTAACGTGAGATAGCAACCCAAACTGCGGGATAGCCAGAGAGAGAAATAAAAAGAGAGAGAGAGAAATAAAAAGAGAGAGAACTTTCCCCAAAAGAGCTCTAACCTAAAGTGCAACCTGGACTGCTCACAGAGCAAAGGATTAAGTGAACACCAAAGGAGAGCTAGCCGGCTGCAGACTGGCCCCTCCCTCCATCAGAGGCAGAGAGGAAGGCTAGTTACAGCTAGAGCCAGAAGGAAAGGGACAATCTTGGCCCCAGACACAGCATCCTCCATCAAACTGTGAGCAGGCTCCCAGTTGCTAACCAAGTCTTCCTGGGATCCTGGATGGTTGACACCTGCCAGGAGGGTCACAGTCTGAGATCAGCTCCCCAGAGGAGACATATGGCACACCTGAAATGGTGCTCTCATGGCTCACCTGGGAAACCAGGCACCTGGGACCAGGGAGGTGATTAAGATGCACAGCCTACCTGGGACAGTGCACTTGCCAAGAACCTGGTAGCCTGAGCTTCTTGGACCTGGGAAGGGCACAAAATGCATGCCCAACCAAGTCTGTGCCTTTGTGGAGTACCCAAGAACCTGAAGTGGAGAGCTTAGACCTGAGAAGTGCACAAAATGCAGGGCCTACTTTGGACAGCTCCCCTGAAGAGCAACCTGGAGCCTGAGCAGTGTAGACCTGGAAATCACATGCCACCATAAGCTGGGGCAAACCCAGTGTGGTCTGTACACTGCAAGCACTCCCCACACATGCCAGTGATATTATTTTCCAGGGTTCTTCCCTTTAGACAACATAACTGAGCAAGTGAGCCTAAATAACTGATCACTTTTGGCCCCTTGTGTCAGGGCAGAAATTAGACACTGAAGAGACTTGCAAACAGAGTAAGCCAAAATAAACAAAGAGGGAACTGCTCTGAAAGTGACAGATGCAGCTGATTAAAACCCTGTAGTTAACATTGACTAAGCATTGGAAGGGGCCTATAGACCTTGAGAAGAAATATAAGCTGGAACAAGGAACTATCTGAAACTTAACTGACCCCACACTAACATCAACAGCTCCAGAGAAATTAATAGATATATATATTTTTTACTATTATCATTTTTTTATTTTAAGTTCTTTATTACTCCTTTAATTTTCATTTTTATAACCTACTATTACCTTGCAAAAAAAAAGAGACCCTATTTTTAAAGCAAATTTCATATATATATATATATATATATATATATGATTTTGTGATTGATTTTGTTTTATTTTTTTTAATTGTATTTTTGAGAATCTAACCTTTACTCTAGATTTTTAATCTTTGCTTTTTGGTATTTGTTATCAATTTTGTACCTTTAAGAATCTAATCTTCAGTACCCATTCTTACTTATGGGTGTGATTACCAGCTTGATTGCTCTCTCCCCTTTTGACTCTCCCTTTTCTCCCCCAGGTCACCTCTATCTCCTCCATAATCCTTCTCTTCTCTACTTAACTCTGTGAATCTCTCTAACTCTTCTGGGCTGAGGAGAACACTTAGGGAACTGATTACAGGCTAGATTTGTTTTGCCCCTTTTGATTCTCCCTCTTCTCCTCCTGGTCACCTCTATATCCCTCCTCCCTCTTCTCTTTTCCTGTAATTCTCTAAACTTCTCTGGGTATCCCTCACTGTGGAGAATCTTTTCACCAATAACCTATATGTTTTATCATCTGTGCTGTATGGATGGAGAAACTTGAGAATACCAGAAAACTCCTGACTCCAGGGAACATTAACCAACAAGAGCTCATCCAAAAGCCTCCATACCTACACTGAAAACAAGCTCCACCCAAGATTCAACAAGTTCCAGAGCAAGACATACCATGCTAATTCTCCAGCAATGCAGGAACACAGCTATTAGCATTAAAATACAGATTGCTGAAAGTCACACCAAACCCATGGATACCCCAGAACTCACTAATGGACCCTTCACTGCACTCGAGAGAAGAGATCCAGCTCCACTCACAGGAAATAGACTCAAGCTTCCCTAACCAGGAAACCTTGACAAGCCACTCATTCAACCCCACCCACAGACAGCAACTTCCACAATAAAGAGCAACTGCAAACTTCCAGCCTACAGAAGGCCACCCCAAACACAGCAATCTAAACAAAATGAAAAGGCAGAGAAATATTCAGCAGGTAAACGAGCATGATAAATGGCCACCAAACCAAACAAAAGAGGAAGACATAGGGAGTCTACCTGAAAAATAATTCAGAATAATGATAGTAAAGATTATTCAAAATGTTGAAAACAAAATGGAGTTACAGATAAATAGACTAGAAACAAGGACTGAAAATTAACTTCCAATTAAAATAAATAAATTTATTTTTTAATTTAAAAAAAGAAGATGCAAGAAATGGCTAATAAGGACCTAGAAGAAATAAAAAAAGAGTGAATCAATAATGAATAATGAAACAATTGAGATCAAAAGCACTCTGGAGGGAAGCAACAGTAGAATAGCCAAAGCAGAAGATAGGATATTTGAGGTGGAAGATAGAATGGTGCAAATAAATTAAACAGAGAGGAAAAAAGAATTAAAAGAAATGAGGACAACCTCTGGGACAATGTTCAGTTCAGTTCAGTCACTCAGTTGTGTCCGACTCTTTGACCCCATGAATGCAGCACGCCAGGCTTCCCTCTCCATCACCAACTCCTGGAGTTCACTCAAACTCGCGTCCATCGAGTCAGCGATGCCATCCAGCCATCTCATCCTCTGTCGTCCACTTCTCCTCCTGCCCCCAATTCCTCCCAGCATCAGAGTCTTTTCCAATGAATCAACTCTTCGCATGAGGTGGCCAAAGTACTGGAGTTTCCACTTTAGCATCATTCCTTCCAAAGAAATCCCAGGGTTGATCTCCTTCAGAATGGACTGGTTGGATCTCCTTGAAGTCCAAGGGACTCTCAAGAGCCTTCTCCAACACCACAGTTCAAAAGCATCAATTCTTTGGTGCTAATATTTCATCACAGTCCAACTCTCACATCCATACATGACTACTGGAAAAACCATAGCCTTCACTACACAGACCTTTGTTGGCAAAGTAATGTCTCTGCTTTTGAATATGCTATCTAGGTTGCTCATAACTCTTCTTCCAAGGAGTAAGCGTCTTTTAATTTCAGGGGTACAATCACAATCTGCAATGATTTTGGAGCCCCAAAAAATAAAGTCTGACACTGTTTCTACTGTTTCCCCATCTATTTCCAATGAAGTGATGGGACTGGATGCCATGATTTTCGTTTTCTGAATGTTGAGCTTTAAGCCAACTTTTTCACTCTCTATTTTCACTTGCATCAAGAGGTTTTTAGCTCCTCTTCACTTTCTGCCCTAAGAGTAGTGTCATCTGCATATCTGAGGTTATTGATACATCTCCTGGCAATCTTGATTCCAGCTTGTGCTTCTTCCAACCCAGGGTCTCTCATGATGTACTCTGCATATAAGTTAAATAAGCAGGGTGACAATATACAGCCTTAATGTACTCCTTTTCCTATTTGGAACCAGTCTGTTGTTCCATGTACAGTTCTAACTGTTGCTTCCTGACCTGCATATAGGTTTCTCAAGAGGCAGGTCAGGTGGTCTGGTATTCCAGTCTCTTTCAGAAATTTCCACAGTTTATTGTGATCCACACAGTCAAAGGCTTTGGCATGTCAATAAAGCAGAAATAGATGTTTTTCTGGAACTCTCTTGCTTTTTCCATGATGCAGACAATGTTAAACACCCAGAAGAAGAAGACAAAAAGAAAGGCCATGAGAAAGACCATGCTCGAGGAGATAATAGTTGAAAACTTCCAGAAATGGGGAAGGAAATAGCCACCCAGGTCCAAGATACCCAGAGAGTGCCAAACAGCATAAACCCAAGATGCATATTAATCAAATTAACAAAGATCAAACACAAAGAGTAAATATTAAAAGCATCAAGGGAAAAACAACAAATAACACACAAGGGGATTCCCATAAGGATAACAGCTGATCTTTCAATAGAAACTCTTCAGGCTGAAAGGGAATGTCAGGATAGACCATGCTCGAGGAGATAATAGTTGAAAACTTCCAGAAATGGGGAAGGAAATAGCCACCCAGGTCCAAGATACCCAGAGAGTGCCAAACAGCATAAACCCAAGATGCATATTAATCAAATTAACAAAGATCAAACACAAAGAGTAAATATTAAAAGCATCAAGGGAAAAACAACAAATAACACACAAGGGGATTCCCATAAGGATAACAGCTGATCTTTCAATAGAAACTCTTCAGGCTGAAAGGGAATGTCAGGACATACTTAAAGGGAAGAAAGAAAAAAGCCTACAACCCACATTACTATATCCAGCAAGGATCTCATTCCAATATAAAGGAGAAACCAAAAGCTTTACACACAAGCAAAAGTGTAGAGAATTCAGCACCACCGAAACAGCTCTTCAACAAATGTTAAAGTTTCTTCCCTAGAGAGGAAACACAGAAAAGCTTTATAAACTTGAACCCAAAACATCAAAGTAAGTGGCAATGGGATCATACTTATCAATAATTACCTTAAATGTAAGTGGGTTGAATGCTCCAACCAAAAGACAAAGATTGGCTGAATGGATGCAAAAACAAGATCCCTATATATACTGTCTACAAGAGACCCGCGTCAAAAAAAGGGATGCATACAGACTGAAAGTGGAGGGCTAGAAAAAGATATTTCATGCAGATGGAGAATGAAAGAAAGCAGGAGCAGCAATACTCATATCAGAGAACATAGACTTTGAAATAAAGGTCAGGAAAAGAAACAAAGAAAGACACTGCATGATGATCAAGGATCAACCCAAGAAGAAGATATAACAATTATAAATATATATGCACCCAACATAGGAGCACCACAATATGTAAGGCAAAAGCTAACAAATATGAAAGGGGACATTAACAGTAACACAGTAATAGTGGGAGACTTTACTACCCTGCTCATACCTATGGATAGGTCAACTAAACAGAAAATTAGCCCAGAAACACAAATTTTAAATGATCNGTGGTCTGGTATTCCCATCTCTTTCAGAATTTTCCACAGTTTACTGTGATCCACACAGTCAAAGGCTTTGGCATAGTCAATAAAGCAGAAATAGATGTTTTTCTGGAACTCTCTTGCTTTTTCCATGATCCAGCGGATGTTGGCAATTTGATCTCTGGTTCCTCTGCCTTTTCTAAAACCAGCTTGAACATCAGGGAGTTCACGGTTCACGTATTGCTGAAGTCTGGCTTGGAGAATTTTGAGCATTACTTTACTAGCATGTGAGATGAGTGCAATTGTTCGGTAGTTGGAGCATTCTTTGGCATTGCCTTTCTTTGGAATTGGGATGAAAACTGACCTTTTCCAGTCCTGTGGCCACTGCTGAGTTTTCCAGATTTGCTGGCAAATTGAGTGCAGCACTTTCACAGCATCATCTTTCAGGATTTGAAACAGCTCAGCGGGAATTCCATCACCTCCACTAAATGAACATATTTAAAGGTTCTCAGGATGAGGACGTGGACATCTTTGGAGGGACATTATTCTGTTTACCACAGCTAGAAACAAAGATAACTATTACTTCTAAATGCTTACTATGTTTCAGCTGTTATACTGATGATATTGCGTGCTTCACCTCATTTGGTTCTAAAAACAACATATAAGGTATGTAACATCATCCCATTTTAAAGATGAAGAAAATGAAGCCTAGAGGTTAGGTACATTGCTCAAGATCACAGCTAGCAGACAGCAGAACAAAGACTCAGATCCAAGAAATCTGGATGAGCCAGTATCCATACTAAAATACCTTAAAATATTTGTGGAGATGAGGAGGCTAGAGAGAAGATTAAGATTTGATTTGGACCAACTAAAGAGAGAAGCTCTGTGGAACACTTAGCCATTTCCTGTCTTTTTTCTTGTTGTTGTTTCATTTCCTAACATTTAAGGGATATGTATGCTCAAATCTATTGTATAAAAATGCCTCAGGTTGTGACTTAATGGTTATGATTTTGTTCTAAAAAAATTCTAAATTCAGCCCTCATCAGACCGCACTGAAAATATGCTTTCATGGAGTTCCAAGAATACTGACAAAGCATTCTGTCTTCTTTGAAATTAAATATTCTATCACCTTGATTCTAGCTCTGCATTGATTGTTAGAAGTATCATCAATTTAATAATCACTTCACAGCAGAAAAGAAAAATAACATAAAACAAAAACAAAGTAAAATACCGATGCTTCAGTGTGCACATCTCAATTAGAAGGTACAGAAGCTGAGTGAAATGTTTTAGAAACTATAAAATGTGTCTTAAAATTTCCAGAGTTTGCTGGCTTTATCGCTAACAATTCCATTCACACTAAACTTGCCATTATAAACAACCTATACTTTTGTACTTACTCTTGCTTCTTCCTGAAATTCCTTCTCTCACTCTCCTGAAATGTCCATTCATCCTTAAAAACCTCAATTAAAATGTCACTTGGTGACGCCTGCCCCAAACCAGGCTTAAACCGGACTACTCACTGCCCCTTCTGAGCTGGCCACAGCTCTCTGCACTTCCCTTTGTTACAGAATATACCACAAAGTACAGTAATGGTTCATTACACCATCTCCTTCCATTAAATTGGACCCTACTATGCACCCAGATCAAAACTCTGCCATCAAGAAAAGTGAAAGAAATGTGTGACATCTTGAGTTTTTCACAATCATTCACACACAGTTCTAACACGATACATTTTACTCTAACACAATACATTTACATTCATGACTCTTATTTTTCAACCTGGAGCTCTTTATCAGTACTTAGCTGAAGTGGGTTAGTTAAGTATTGATAACATTTAATGTCTGCAGTAGGCAGCCTTTAAGAGAGTTTCCACTGATCTCCATTTTGTGATAGACATGGCTTTGTGTAATTTTCCTCTTTAGAATGAGCTGGATCTCAGTGATTTGCTTCGAACCAATACACTTTAGCAAAAGCCATATGATGTCATTACTTTGGCTGGGTCACAAAAGGTGTTGATTTCATCCTGCCAGCAGGTTCTTTCTCTGACCGGTTTTGATGAAACAAGCCACCATGTTGGAAAGGGCCATATGGCAGGGAACCGAGGGAAACTAATGGTCAACAGCCAGGAAGGAACTGAATCCCCCAACTACAAAGGTAAGGCTAGAGAAAAACCCTTCCCCAGCCGTGGAGAAGGCAATGGCACCCCCTCCAGTACTCTTGCCTGGAGAATCCCATGGACGGAGGAGCCTGGTGGGCTGCAGTCCATGGGGTCACTAAGAGTTGGACATGACTGAGCGACTTTACTTTTCACTTTCATGCATTGGAGAAGGAAATGGCAACCCACTCCAGTGTTCTTGCCTGGAGAATCCCAGGGACAGGGAAGCCTGGTGGGCTGCCATCTATGGGGTCGCACAGAGTCGGACACGACTGATGTGACTTAGCAGCAGCAGCAGCAGCCGTAGTGGACACCTTGATTGTAGCCATGTGAAAGACCCCCCCCCCAAAAAAAAAGAATCCAGCTATTCTATGCCCAGATACCTAACCCACCGACTGTGAGACAATAAATGTGTGCTATTTTAAGCTGTTAAAATTGGGGGTTGTTTGTTATGCAGCAGCAGATAACTAATAACAATGTTAGTCCCTCTGATAGAACTTGGTTTAAGCAAAAGAAAGCCACTATGTGGTATCAGAAGTTATGTAAAGAAAGTAACAATCACCGAAATAGGTGGCAACAGATAGACTAGTGAAAATATTATCCAAACAGTGAGTGAGGCTCTGCTGTTATCCGGCAGAGGCACACAGGAGAGAAGAGGCTCTGGATTTGAGAGAAGAAGCTCACTCTCTGAGTCCAAACCCATGACCTGAACATGATATTGCAAAGGCACCGTGGCCTGAGGAGAAAAGGGGAACATAGGACTGTGTCACCAGGAGGATACACGGCCACTGCAAGACTAGATCAGCAGCAGAGCCAGGTGAACTCTGTTCCATGGAGCATATGATGAAGAGGCAGAAGGAAGGCCACACTTCCATTCTGGCTAAGGTGCCAAAGCCAACAATCAAGGAAGCATGTGAAAGGCATCTTTTAAACCTCAGTTTCAATAATCCTGTCCCCCACAAGTTGTCTGTTGCTAAGACACCACTATTATTCCACTCCTGGCATGTATAATCTTTGTATTCCCCTCTGTGAGTTTTCAGCTCTGTGCTTTTCACATAAAAATCTTATATTAAACTCAGATAATAATCCATTTGGGACAAAGGTGAATTAGGGTTTACCAACCAAGTCAAAGCCAGTGAGTCTGCTTAATGAGGCAGCTCCCATCACTTCAGTGCTCGGACGACCTTGCACAGAGCCAAGCTTGTGAGGACGCACATCACTGGGTGTGCTCTCTGATCAAACCACAGCCGGGCTGGAGGCCACGCATGGATATGACGGCTGGGCTGAGATGCTGCATAAAGGCTCTGACAAGCCTGGAAACCACTATATTGGCGCTGGCGTGCAACCCCCACTCACTGACAGATTCAGATAGCACAGACTCCTTTTCCAAGCTTTTCATCTTGAAAAAGGCAATTCAGCTCCCTGAGCCTTTGAACCTGTTCCATTTTGAGCTGACTGCTAATTGTATGCGTGCACATATGTGTTTCAGAAGAGAGATAAGCACATTGCCTTGGCCTCCACACTCACTGTGCAGACGTGTCTCACTTCTGTTCTCTGTAAGTTTTCCAAATGTGGTCTGAAGTTTTCTAAACATTAACCCTTCCTGGTAACCACAGTACACATTCTTCTAGAGAGATTTTCTTGATTATGTTCGCTTAAAAAACTGCTATTCATTATTAATTCTTTGAGTCCTGAGGCTTGGTATTTTAATTAGATTTTGTAATCATGTTTAGATTTTCAAGTTACTCAATAATTTAACTATATAGTATAATAATATATAAGGAACTGTAGGAGATGAATGAGGCAGCTATTAGCATTAGAGGCTGTATTTTTAAATTTTAAAACCCGAAATCTGATTTTTCATTTTTAATGAAATATACCACAACTGTATCATATTTTGTAATGTTGATTCCAGAAAAGGAAAATTTGGAATGATGACTCATAAAAATGCAAAAGTCTTTCCCAATAGTCATGGCAACTAATGGCCAGATGGTAGGATTGTCTGATCATTGACTGCATGTCTTTAGAAAAGAAATCCACACGGAAGCAGCCAGCCTCATAAAATCTGCCCTGCCTGAGAACTGACCAGACTCCCAATTCTCTACAGGCCATATTTCTACTCTGGGCAGATTAGTATCCACAGTAAGGCCTGGATGCAGCTGTCTAGCCCCTGGGTATCCCCATCTAGCATTCATTCTCAAGAACAGTCTGAGGAACCTCCCTGATCCTAGGAAGTACAACAAATCCTCCTATGGAAGGAGTTTTTCTAACTTCCAGAGAGAGTGCTATTCAGTTACACCAAGGTTTCTCTTTTCTTTTTTAAGCTCCCACTCATAGGTACATAATAAGTCAGTTGAATAAATAAAAATACATTGAATCTATTGCTCCAGCAAATCTATCTGTCTATAATAATAACAAAAATAATTCCATTGAAAAATAACCAGGGAGAAGTGGCCAGTTGAAAAAGTCCTAGGGAAATAAGACATTTCCTCAAGAGGATCACTTCTCTAATCACAACAGCAACAACAGCAATGATAGTAGCTAACTTATTAAAGATTTCTTCTGTGCTAGGCACTTTACTAAAGAGCCAAAGCCTTTTATAGTTAAAATTACTTTATTTAGGATTTTTGTGAGTGTTGACATGCATATTTTCACTTCCTGTTCTTTACCATCGTTGTCTCTGATCTGTGCTTCTCCTGGCCTCCTATCCTCTCTGCCATTGTCCATAATACTTGTACTTCCTTCACAATTTATATACCAGTAACTATCATGCTATGCGCACAATGAATTGTCTATTTTCTTCTGTACTTGTGATTTTGATAAATCCACTGAGAGCCATATTAAAGCAGATGATAAAAAAATTATTGTAGATCCATAAAATAAATTATCAACTTCAATTTAAATTCTTTTTGAAAGACTGAAGGATAAAAAAGAATAATATTATGTGGTGTTTCATCTCTTTAAGCACTTTAAGGAAATTACCTTTTCTAGCATTATTAGGGGATTCAAACAAACACACACAAAAGAGACAACTATTTGTGGAAGGGGCATGCATGGGTTACAACAGACTTAAAATCTTTGCTTTGGTTGCTCAGTAGTAAATCCTCTGCAACCTTCGTGTATGTCAAAGAGCATCAAAAACTCTAGAAAATGTTAGAAAATCAACAGTAATAAAACCTGAAAAATAGGATGGTAATGATTTTTTAAGAAGTCAGTATGGGCCATGTTAGAGAAAAAGAAGTAACCACAACAATGAGATCATAAAATGTAAGCACTGGGAGTATTCAATGCTATAAAAAGTTAAGTATTTTAAGAAGTGAAACTCTTCAGGGAACACCAGAGGAGGCTCTGTGTTTAACAACAAAAGTCAAGTATCCAGTATAATTTCTTGTACTTAGACACTTTATGAACTTTCTGTGATATGTGACAAGGACTAAAGCCAGAATTAGTAGCTCTGGAACAATGGAAGCAGTTAGGGTCAGTGCGCAGTGGGGAGGCAGCAGGATAGTGCCATTTGAGGGGCCCTAAGAAACCCCTCTGCCACACTCCCCTGGGGTAAGCTAAGAACAGGTTTTTTTTTTTTAATGTATATTATTGAAGTATAGTTGATTTACAGTACTATCTTGATTTCTGCTATACAACAAAGTGATTCAGTTACACACACACACACACATCACATACACACACACAGACACACACACACACACACATATATATTCCTTTCTAGATTCGTTTCTGTTATGGTTTATCACAGGATATTGAATGTAGATCCCTCTGCTATATAGTAGGACCTTGTTGCTTATCCATCCTATACATAACAGTTTGCATCTGCTAACCCTAAACTCCCAGTCCATCCCTTCTCCAACTCCCTTTCCCACTGACAACCACAAGTCTGCTTTCTATGTCTGTGAGGCTTAAGAACAGGTTTTTGATAAGAGAAAGAAGAGAAAAGAACTTGGGAGAGAACTGGACTTACCAAGAAGGGGCCCCTTTTGTGGCCAAAGGCCAATAAAAGGACACTGGGTACCATAAGAAATGAGCAAAGGGCTCTCTATATAAGGTCTAAAAAAACAACCAGGAGAGGAAAAGGGAAATTAAAAAGAAAGTGTACATGCTACCTTTTTAAAGCGGTGACTCTATTTCTCAACCTTGGTACCACGGACATTTTGGGTCATATAATTCTTTGTTATGGAGAGCTGTCTTATACTGGATGTCTTGTGCAGGATAAAGATGAATGACTCAGTTAGAAAGTAACCATAGAAAAAGCTCCCAGTTGAAAGGGTTCCAGAAAAATAAGAATTTCCTCAAAGAGGTTAGTTACTGTAATAATATTATAGGATGTTTAGCATGTCTCTGGCTTCTACCTGTCAGACGCCAGTGGTATCCCCTTTTCACACAGCTGTGGTAACCAGCAACATGTCCACACACTGTCCATAATCTCTGAGAGGCAGGAAGGCAAAATCACCCTTGTTGGATACCACTGCCCTAAAGGATCAATTTTCTCCCTAAATTGGGCAGGATCTTTTCCATTCCTCAGTGGTAGCATGGTCTACCCTCCCCATTCCTGCTCCCACTCTAAAAAACTACACAAGAGTGGGAAGCTTACAAGCTCATCAACCTAAAGGAGAATGAGAACTCCATTTTTTCATTATAATACTCAAAGCAGAGAGATATAAATCATGAAAATCTGAAATAAACCTTTTCCTTCAGGATACTTTTATCCTTTGATAATTCCAAAATCTGTGACCCCCCATCTGTATTACCAGAACTGTCTTATTCGTTGTCCACTACACAATACTAGTGTCAAGAACTGTCTACACTGCTATATTCAAAATGGATAACCAACAAGGATCTGTTGTATTGCACATGGAACTCTACTCAATGTTATGTGCCAGTCTGGATGGGAGAGGGGCTCAGAGGAGAATGGATACATGTGTATGTAAGGCTAAATCCCTTCGCTATTCACTTGAAACTACCACAATATTGCCAATTGGATATATCCCAATACAAAATAAAAAGTTTAAAGGAAAAAAAAGGGGGGCTGATAAGATTCAGAAAGATGT
Source organism: Aepyceros melampus (assembly GCA_006408695.1). NCBI lineage: Eukaryota > Metazoa > Chordata > Mammalia > Artiodactyla > Bovidae > Aepyceros > Aepyceros melampus. The sequence goes on from SJXQ01002274.1 coordinate 322,427, forward strand.
CTCCAACTTAATCAATGCTTATGCGAGTGAACCAAGAAAGGCATTCAGTTCAGTTCAGTCGCTCAGTCGTGTCCGATTCTTTGGAACCCCATGGACTGAGCATGCCAGGCTGCCCTGTCCATCACCAACTCTTAGTCGAGATAATCAAGACACTTTGTTATGCATAAAAATTAAGTTATTTTTGTAATCAGAGAGAGAAAAGAATGGACTGCTAACATCTTGGCTTGTACAACCAAACCCTTTTCCTTCCCTTCCCTCTGTGTTTTTTCTCCTTCTTTCTTTCTTCCTTCCCTTCCTCTTTTCCTCCCTCCTTTACTTTCTCTTTTCTTGTAGGTAGACCCATGTTTTTCTCCAGAATAGAAAAGAACATGAGGACAGAGATTATGAAGTATTAAGCATGAAAATAACCCTCACTGGAAGGAAAATTTATGAGTTTACAAACATTTTAAAGTGCAGCATCAACACTTTATTAAGAATATGAAGTGTGCAAATGGTGCAACTGAGTCATCAATGAAACAGCAAAACAGAGTCAGAGGCCCAGAAAGTGACAATTTCTATTTCTTCTCTTGACTTCTGATCATTACCATAAGATCTGTAAGGGAAAAATTCCTTTTAGAGTTGAACTTAATGAAGTGAAACAATCTATAGGAAGGCAGTTTAGCTACTGAACATTATAAATTCAATCACGCAATTCTAGATAAAATACGAATCTTTTCTCCTTACTTATTTTAGTGTGGTTACAAATTGAACAAATGGTGAACAACATAAGAACTAAGAATAAGAAGTCTTATCTCCGACCCTCCTTTTGCCTTCCACTAACTGCATGACCAAAGGAAGGCAATTAATCTCTCTGAGCCTCAATTTCCTCATTTATGGAAGTGAGGAGATAGGACTAGATTGTCCTCAAGAATTTTTCCATCTGTAAAATCTCATCATGAGGAAACACTAATTCAAATTATCTGAAAGTGACAGGGGGAGAAAAAAAAAAAACAATGTGCAATTCTACCAACTATGGAAGATGAATAGTCTGTATTATACATAATTTCTGTGCCAGAACTCTAGGGTTATAAAAACAAAAACAAAAAAGGCTTCTTTAATTGATCAAAGCCCTTGACTCTAAGTAACGCATATTGCCTTGGATTTTTCTTTAAATTAGAATGTCTATGATTTATTTTCGGATAGGGTAAGCACATTTGAGTGTCTGCTGGGTACAGTGTTAACAGTGTCACTTGTCATGTTGTGGCAGGGTGCTCTTCACTAGAAAAAAGTGGATGCAGAAGCAAAACAAATTTAGAACTTCAAGAGCTCAATCACAAACATCAGAGACTAGCTCTGCAGTGGTGTCTTGACATTTATTCTGGAATGCCTACTCCTGCAAGTATGTGAATATCTGTTTCTAAAACTCAGAGAAAATAAACCCTAATGTTCGTAAAGAAACAAAGTCCTACTCTGGTCTTATGAGAGCTCCTGAAAAAGTACAGCTATGATGCTTTCAGCCATGAGGCAAACCCACATCAGAGAGGAGTCATTTCTTTAATATGAAAGGGTGGAGGAAAAGATTCACAGAGGGAGAATTTTAAAATGCACTCCTTTACAGGAACCCTAAATATGTGCATGGTAAAGCATAAAATGTTTTGCCAAAGATCATCTGACTTTGGAGGACAAAATAAAATTCACCCGTATTCCCAAGAAAATCTAACTTTTACATATGGATGTAAATTTTCAAATTTGCAGACCCACTCACGTGGTGGTGGTTTAGTCACTAAGTCATGTCCGACTCTTGCGACCCCATGGACTGCAGCCTGCAAGGCTCCTCTGTCCATGGGATTCTTACTCATAGTAGATAGAAATTTCAGAGGCAAGAAAGTCTCTTTTAAATGAAAGCATAGGAATAGCTTGTTGGAAATGCTGGTGCATCAATAAAGAAACACATTCTAGCATCTGCCAGATCATGAAATCCCTGGCTCTGGTTCCTTAGGCAAAAAATCACGGCCTTGATAGCTTTTCCTAAGATGATTTCAACCTTTCTTGGTATCCCAACAAAGGGACAGTTCATTTTTATCATTAGATACTTTGAAATCTTAAGGGAAATTCTCCCTAAGTAGTCAAAAACAAACAAACAAACAAACAGTAATTTGTGGGTTTTATTTGGAAAGAAAATATACTGGGAGAGGTAGAGCCAAAGAAGGAGATGCTCTGTAAGGGATGACAGCTGAACTAGCCCTAGGATTTACAGTTGACAGAGAGGCTCAGGATGGAAATGAACCTCTTGAAAATACCCTCCCCGAAGAAACACTCCTCATTCAACACTATGTCAAATTTTGTGCTGTGTATTCTTCCTTACTTATCTCCAACAGTTTTTAAGATTGTGAGAAAAACAAAAAGAATCACTAGGAAATACAAAAATGTACAAAGCTTTAAGTCTCTAATGACAAAAAATTAGCAGACTCCTTGAAAACTGCTAACACTGATTTTTAATAAGCACATCTTGAAATATCACTCTGAATAGTTTTATCTTAGACAGTTTCGTTATTCATTACACTGGAACTCAGACTTACTGATATTACCAATATCATGGCAAACTATTTTATTCTTCATATATTTATTAAGATTTCTTCTTTTATATTCTCTTTTTTTATGTTGAAAAATATCTCTGTAGTACTCCATCAAGATACTTTGCCACTCAGTGTGATGATATTTTTTTATAAAGAGAAAGTGCAGAATTGTTCCCATAATGTGGAAATGCCTGGGATGAACTAACAAAAAAGCAAGAATCTGTAAATCCATTGGCAATTCTATATTAAATATATTTTCTACCTTCAGAATATCTGTGGTTATTCTCCATAGATTAAGAAGGCACTTCCCATTACAATTTATGTTCATCATTCTGTTTTATAGATACTGTACTTGAATTTAGAGGAAGGACCTTCCCTTAGCACTAATAAACAGGATACCAAGTACAGACGGTCCTCACTTTCAATGGGCCAATAAATGATTTTTTTGACCTCATGGTGGTGTAAAAATGATATACATTCAGTAGTAAATAAACTTCTGAATTTGATCTTTTCCCAGGCTAGCTATATGCAGCATAATACTTTTGTGATTCTGAGCAGCAGTAGAGAGCAGATGTAAACAACCGATACATTTACAACCATGCTGTTTTTACTTACATCATAGTATTCAATAAATTACATGAGATAGTCAATATTTTATTATAAAATAGGCTTTATGTTAGTTGAATTTTCACACCTGTAGGATAATGTAAGTGTCCTGAACACATTTAAGATAGGCTAGGCTAAGCTGTGATGTTTGAAGGCTTAGATGCATTAAATACATTATCAACTAAATAAATTTTCAATTTATGGTGGGTTCATGCAGACATAACCACATTGTTAAGTCAGGAAAGATCTAGAGTATGCAGTATTATCACAATAATGAAGACTTGGAAGAATACACATTAACAAAGGCAACATTTTTATTATAGATTTTGTATTTTTACCAGGAAGTATTATAGAGTCCTTCCCTGGAAACTTCTCAGTATTGTTTATACATCCACCTGATAAAAACTATAAGTTGGAGGTAGAGTGAAAATGACAAGATAACATTTTAAGTGCTCTCCAGCTTTATGGTTCTACATTTTTCTAGAATATGATGTGTGTGTATATATATGCATACACACACACATACATATAAATATATATATGCTTCTTTTATTTAAAAAAGCCAAAAGAATGTCATATTTCACGCCCACATTTCTTTAATCTCCATATTCTGCAAGCTACTGTGCTAGCACAGTTTTCTTTCATATTCTATAGACTATAATGAGAATAGATTATTGTATTCCAGAACTGACTTTAGACACTACTAACACTCAAGATACCCCTGAGCAAGTCTCTGGATGGGACTGATGGGAGTGATATTTCATAACACAAACATAAGTAAAACTTCTCTGAGGCAGGTACTCGACCACACTTCCCAGAGGAACGAAGTTTTTCCCTTTTCCTAGCACATCAAGAATCTATTTCTGAAAACATCACATTATTTATGTCATCATATCTCTATTCAAAAGTTGACTGTCATGTAGAGAAAATATTATTTAAGGGCTGTTTCTCAGATTTGCCATAGAATTCAAACTAGTGTTGCGTATAAATACTATTTAAGTATACAATTATGCATTACTGATTTTTTCTTCAGTTTATCTTTACATTTCTAATAGGAATTTCTTATCCAGAGCAAAGAGATAGCTCTTTCCTTAGAACGGACTCAGAATTAACTATGAAATCAAGAAGATATGCTTTTACTTAATGACTTGTTTTGGTGTAAGTGGGTATTTACGGCATGCTTCTCCAAATACCTGAGTTTAAAAGAAACTTTCAAAAGTAAATTTAAGGCACAGAGGTAGTTTCTTTCACAAATAGCCACTGTTTACCTGTGCATGAATAATCATCAATTCTGATGTATCCAGTTTTGCAGATGCACATGAAGGAACCCGGGGTGTTGACACACATCGTGTTCTCACGACAGTAATGGCGCCCTTCAGCACACTCATCAATGTCTGTGAAGAAAAAGCAGGGTGAGAGGTCAACCGTGGCCAATATTACAGTTTTTCTACAATTTTCTTTGGTGCTGAGAGGGCAAAAGTTTCTAATTGAGAAGAATTTTTTAAATGTATTCAAAGTATCTTTTTTAATAGAAACCTTTGATGTTGAAATGACAGAAACTATAACATTTTTTCCTAAAAGCTCTTGTTGGAGTTTAAAATATGTCTTTTTATTCCAACTTGCATCATTCTAAAATATATTTCAAAATATCCAGCCCATTCATCTACCTTAGATAGAATGATAAAATGAATCAGAACGTAGAGATTGGGCTGCCTTAGGGTCTTAGAAGCTTCAATCACTGAGCATACCATATATTATTTTTTGATTCATTGGCTATTCTGTACACTTGGGGAGGCCCTGAAAGAGGTAAATAAAATATTCAATAAACACCAGAACTTGAAAATCTTCACTTAAAGATATGAAACCAACAACATGTAGTTTATTAGAGATATAGCTATCCCAGTAAGTGTTGAACAGAGATGAAATCACAGTGTAGAGCCTGATATATAAATAAGAAGCTGTAAAACAGCAAAATAAGATAACATATTGAAGAACTTTCATAGTAATTCATATTCTAAGCATTGTTTTCTTGGTATTGCTTAATGTGCTGAAGAAAATATTAATGCTCTAAGGATTTAGTACAAACTAATAATCTAATTTTGTTCAATTATAATGAGGTTAAGGCTAAGGCTAGAGGCCACTATTCATTTATTCCCTCTTTCAGTGAATATTTATGTTCCCCTTTCCTATTCCAAGCATTGTTCTGGGGTTTACTGACGAAAACAGAAGGGCATGGGTAAGGTATGATGTGTCTTCAAGGATCTCCCATCTAGAAGGGAAGTAGACCTCCCTTCTAGAAGAGAAGTAGATCAAAGAATCACAGTGAGTGTGGCATGCTGACAACAAAGAATGGCACAAGGTAGTGGGCAAGGCCTGGGACAGGACCCTGAATCTCAGCCCAGCATTGTTGCTGCTAGGATGCTGGGGTAAACCCCACATGCTTGTGTGAGAGAGGACTTATGAGTTCTTGGGGAAAAAAATGCTTCACTGATCTCAGAAACTCTTTACAACTTAGAGCTTTATTAAAGCAGAGTATTTATGCTTTTCTCATGTGGCTCAACTGGTCAAGAATCCGCCTGCAATGCAGGAGACCTGGATTCTATTCCTGGGTTGGGAAGATCCCCTGGAGAAAGGAACAGCTACCTACTCCAGTATTCTGGCCTGGAGAATTCCACGGACAGTATATAGCCCATGGGGTCGCAAAGAGTTGGACACCATTGAGCAACTTTCATTCACTTTCACATAGACCACTAAGTTGCAAGCATTTATTAGCAATCACTAATCTGTCTGTCAAAAATAAGAAATAACTATATGCATACATGCTGTTTAGTTCACAATAGGCTGGATTTCACATGCATTTCCTCAAAGAACTCAAATAAGCTGTTGAGGTAGATAGAATGAGCTTAACTATTACCTCCATTTGTCAGATGAGAGATCTGAGGCACAGAAAGGTTAAAGGACTTTCCTTAAGTCATAGAGATAATTAATTGGCAGATCAAAGCATGTGAACCTAGGTCTTTTGAACTGCTCCAACCACAAGCTTTCTTAAGTCTGTATTATAATGAAAGAACATCTTAGTCTAGTTCACAGGTGGGTTTACCAGGTATACTTTGCTGGTCATAACCTCCTGCTGGGGACTCTGGTCCCTTGGATCCTGCCATATCTCACTGCGTATTTCATGTGTACTTCTGATTATTCTTTCTCTGACTCCAAGGAGCTCTTCTTCCTCTGCCTGCCAGGTGAATGCTGGTGTCTCCTCGGGTCTGTCCCTGACTTGTTTTCTCTCTCTCCACTCTGTGCAATTATATACATTGTTATGGCATCACTATCACATGAAGTGACATTTCTTTAAAACATTTTATTTTATATTGGAGTACAGCTGATTAACAATATTGTATAGTTTCAGGTGGACACCAGAAGGGCTCAGCCATTCATATACACATATCCATTCTCCACCAAACCCCCTTCTATCCAGGCTACCACATAACACTGAGCAGAGTTTCCTGTGTTATACAGTAGGACCTTGTCATACTCCAAGTTTTGAGTGATGAAACCTGCAAGTGCAAAGCCATAATAAGCACTAGTACTAATTGGGAAGAATGTGAATTTTAACAATAAAACTGTCCCCATTTTATAGTTTCTCTCTGCATGGAACATAAAGCATTTTACAGGTATTTTATTGTTATGTAGCACTCTTTATTAAGGGCCTTAATGCATTGACCAGGCAAGGTGCTTCTCCTCTAGAAGTCTACTTTCTCAAATCCTTGTGGTGAAGCCACAAAGTAACACTGACCTCCTCGGTACTATTAAAAGAAATGGATCAATTATAGGGGAGAACTAGATGACCTCATACTACAAAAGTCATGCCATTCATATAAACTCAACTCTGCTCCCTGAGAGTGTCAAAAGAAGCAGCTGATACAGTCTCTCAGGCAGCTATATTTTAGAGCTAGAGGACCACTGGCAATTATCTGGGCTAACCACTTATTTTACAGATGAAAAAACTGAAGTTTAGAGAGACTCAATTTTCCAGTCAACTTCTAAATGTAAGTCAACACAGTAAATTACAATCAGCATTCAAAGCCCTTCCCGTTTGGCCATTATTTTCCTGACTTTACATTCTACGACCTCACTCTTTCTTCATTCCCAGTGTCCTGGCCACACTGAGCTTCTGGTCATTTCTCGAAGGGGCCATGCTCTTTCACATTTAGGTGCTTTTGCATATGTCACTCTCTTGTCTCCTTCTCTCCCTATCACCACCTCAGTGGGCCTTGTCTACCAATCAACTCACCCTTCAAGAATCTGTTTAACTATCTCTCTGTGAAAACTCCCCTAATGAAGTAAAATGTTCCCTATGTAATACTCCCTTGCAACTTTGCGAATGTTTCCATTAAAGATATATCCACTTTATCTTTATTAATTTTTGTAGGCTTCCTTTTTTACAATAAGTTAAATATACTCCTAAAGGGCAGGGATCATCTATTTGTGTTTCTTAACTCTGACTCTGGCTACACATTATACTCAGCTGAGATGCTTTTATTTTATTTTATTTTTTAAAATTAATTTTTATTTTTTAGTTTGTTTTGCTTTACAATACTCTATTCGTTTTGCTACACATCGACATGAATCAGCCACGAGTGTACATGAACACCCAATCCTGACCCCCACCTCCCCCCTCCTGCCCCACACCCTCTCTCTGGATTATCCCCGTGCATCAGTCCCAAGCATCCTGCATCCTGCATCAAACCTGGACTGGCGATTCGTTTCACTTATGATATCACACGTTACACTGCCACTCTGCCAACCCATCCCACCCTCTCCCTCTCCCACAGAGTCCAAAAGGCCGTTCTATACATCTGTGTCTCTTTTGCTGTCTTGCGTACAGGTTTATCATTACCATCATTCTAAATTCCATATATATGTGTAAGTATACTGTATTGGTGTTTTTCTTTCTGGCTTACTTCANCACACGTTACACTGCCACTCTGCCAACCCATCCCACCCTCTCCCTCTCCCACAGAGTCCAAAAGGCCATTCTATACATCTGTGTCTCTTTTGCTGTCTTGCGTACAGGTTTATCATTACCATCATTCTAAATTCCATATATATGTGTAAGTATACTGTATTGGTGTTTTTCTTTCTGGCTTACTTCACTCTGTATAATCGGCTCCAGCGTCATCCACCTCATTAGAACTGATTCAGTAACCACTTCTTAAGATGACTTATCTTCAATAAAACTGCTGTCTTTACTATCTCTCTCATTGTATTTCTACTTATCAGGAGGTTGAAGTATTTTGTTAATTCAGTGTCTTCAGGCTCCTTATCTTAAAACTACAAGACATCCAAATTCTAGGTGCCAAATGCTCAACATTTTATTATCCTGTGGGAAAGACTTCTTTCCCAACACATATGTGTTTAGGATTATGCTGCTAGTTAACTAGTCTTCACTCGTTTATATCAGAATTTCCTAACTACTCCGGTGCAGCAACTGCTCCTCCCAAATCTGGAGAAACTTTTTCTGATGTCATTTTACTAGACCTCTTAACTATTCTCACTGTCTTGAAACAAAGTCTTCTCTTGGTTCACAAATACAATCCTTCAGTCCCCTCCTAGGGTTACTCTAAAGCAGATATATGAACATGTCACACTTCTGCTTCAGAATCTTCAGTGTCATGTCCATCATTGGATAAATGGATAATCAAAATGTGATCCTTACATACAGTGAAATATTAGTCTGGAGAAGGAAGGAAATTGTAACATGAGCTACAATATAGATGAATCTTGAAGATATACTAAGTGGTGTAAACCAAATACAAAAGGACAATATTGTATGATTCCACTTATTTGAAATATCTAGAAGAGTGAAATTCATACATATAGAAAGTAGAATAGTGATTACTGGAAACTGCCACGAGTGGCTAATGTTATGATTTAATGGGCACAAAGTTTCCGTTTGGAATAATGGCCAATTCTGGGGATGGTGATGGTATGGTTTCACAATATTTAATCTCTGTCTTTCCAGTTCTGCAGTTTTGTTTCAGGGAGAATAGGAATAGAATTATTTTCAACCTGCTCAAAACTTCTTATACCTCCAGGATATGAAGATATCTGTCTTTCATTGATTCCAGAACGTTCTTGGCTGTTTTCTCTTTACATTTTGTTTCTTCCCAATTATTTAAAAATTTTTTTAATTTTGTTTTGGAGTATAGCTATTTAATCCTCCCAATTCTTTTTATTCTTTCCTTTTGGAGTCATCAGAAGACGTATATTGGGCCATTTTTTTTACTTGAGGACTTTATTCTGTCCTTTGCATTTTCAGCTTATTTCTTTGAATTGCATTTCAGCTTATTTCTTCAGTTACAGCTTCCATTTCATTTCATTGAGTTTTTAAAAATTAATTTATTTTAATTGGTGGCTAATTACTTTACGATATTGTAGTGGCTTCTGCCATACATTGACATGACTCCAATGACTTTATTTCTAATTATACAACTTCCGATTGCATCTTTTAAACTATGTCTTTTAATTTTTGTCTCCTCTTTTCACTTTAATCTGCTTTACCACTTCAAACGTAACTTACTCTGCAATGTCTCTTAGGTACACTTTTTACTTCTCTTGCTCTCATCTGTTAACATCTGCCACCTCTCCTTTGTACTGGTTTGTTCCCTAAGGTGTATTACTCTTCTTATTACAGTGGTTAATTTTCAGTGGGAATTGCTTTTCTGGTGGAGTTCTATGTGCTTCGTATCCAGGACTGTCCCTCTAAACAGACTTTTGCTTTGCTTCTGCCTTGGCACTTAGGTTTGTGTTAATAAAAAGTTTTGTTGTTATGTATATGTATATGTACATATATGTATATGTTATATGTATATACATATGTATATGTATGGTCCACTTAGCATGGAAATAGAACTTATAAATTAGTATTGTACCAAGTTTTCACACTTAAATTGAAGAAAGTAGGGAAAACCACTAGACCATTTAGGTATGACCTAAATCAAATCCCTTATGATTATACAGTGGAAGTGAGAAATAGATTTAAGGGCCTAGATCTGATAGAATGCCTGATGAACTATGGAATGAGGTTCGTGACATTGTACAGGAGACAGGGATCAAGACCATCCCCATGGAAACAAAATGCAAAAAAGCAAGATGGCTGTCTGGGGAAGCCTTACAAATAGCTGTGAAAAGAAGAGAAGCAAAAAGCAAAGGAGAAAAGGAAAGATACAAGCATCTGAATGATGAGTTCCAAAGAATAGCAAGAAGAGATAAGAAAGCCTTCTTCAGCGATCAATGCAAAGAAATAGAGGAAAACAACAGAATGGGAAAGACTAGAGATCTCTTCAAGAAAATTAAAGATACCAAGGGAACATTTCATGCGAAGATGGGCTCGATAAAGGACAGAAATGGTCTGGATCTAACAGAAGCAGAAGATATTAAGAAGAGGTGGCAAGAATACACAGAAGAACTGTACAAAAAAGATCTTCATGACCTGGATAATCATGATGGTGTGATCACTCATCTAGAGCCAGACATCCTGGAATGTGAAGTCAAGTGGGCCTTAGAAAGCATCACTACGAACAAAGCTAGTGGAGGTGATGGAATTCC
>SJXQ01002275.1:0-97017 GCA_006408695.1 Aepyceros melampus
TGTTAAGCTGGTTATTTTCTGATAAACATAAACAGACATGGGAAGGACTCTGAAAACCAAGTAGGCATTGGCTTTTTGTAGGACCATTTACATTTGTAAGGTAAATCACATTTGTAAGGATGTCAGAGTTGGACACGACTGAAGTGATTTAGCAGCAGCAGCAACAACTCCCTCTACCTTGAAGAGGAGAATTACCAAATCTTTAAGAACTCTTATCATTGGAGAAGGTACGGACTTAAAGCCAAATAAAGTTTGTACTCAGACTTTGTTCCCTGTACTCACTTAACTTACTCTCCCCACCCTCAACATTCTCTTTAGCTGAGGATGGTATTTAAGGTGAGGGCTTTGGCCATTTGGGCAAGTTAATCAGCTTTCCTGGGCTTCCCCCATGTACACATGTTGTGAAAGTTTGATTTTTTTCCCTGCTAATCTCTCTTATGTCAGTTAAGAATTAAAGAATTAATTAAGACCATCCCAGAGAACCTAGAAGGGGAAAGGAAAATTTCTTCCTCCCCAACACTGCACTAAACCTCTAGAAGTGCAGAGTAGATCAGTGTGATTAAAACGGCATTCACTGGGACCTTGTCACAGGTGGAGAACTGTGGGGTCATGAGTTTGAGTTTTTCCCTTCTTGTCTTGAATGCATCTGCTACATATTCAAATCTATCTGCATACAAATTATGAGCTATCGAAGGAAACTTGGAAAAGAACAAAGTTGTAAGACTCATGTTTACCAATTTCAAAATTTCCTACAAAGTTATTATAAAAACATGTGATACTGGCATGCAGATGTATATACAGACCAAAGGAATATATACAGAGCCTAGAAATGATCCTCTGATATATAGTCTATTAATTTTCAACAGGGGTACCAAAATCATTCGATGGAGAAAGGACCATCTTTTCAAAAAATCATGCTGGAAAAACTGGCTATCCAACATGCAGAAGAATGAAGTTGGACCTTTCTTTTATACTACATACAAAAATTAACTCAGAATAAGTCAAAGACCTAAATTTAAGAGCTAAAGCTATAAAACTCTTAAAAAGAAAATATAGGAGAAAATCCTCATGGCTTTGGATTTGTTGATGGTTTGAATATAACACCAAAAGCATAGGCAACAAAAAATATATATAAATTGCACATTATCAAAATAAACTTTTATGCATCAAATGATACTGTAAAAAGAATCCTAGAAATGATCCTCTGATATATAGTCTATTAATTTTCAACAGGGGTACCAAAATCATTCGATGGAGAAAGGACCATCTTTTCAAAAAATCATGCTGGAAAAACTGGCTATCCAACATGCAGAAGAATGAAGTTGGACCTTTCTTTTATACTACATACAAAAATTAACTCAGAATAAGTCAAAGACCTAAATTTAAGAGCTAAAGCTATAAAACTCTTAAAAAGAAAATATAGGAGAAAATCCTCATGGCTTTGGATTTGTTGATGGTTTGAATATAACACCAAAAGCATAGGCAACAAAAAATATATATAAATTGCACATTATCAAAATAAACTTTTATGCATCAAATGATACTGTAAAAAAGAATGAAAACATGCTTACAAGATAGGAGAAGATACTTCCAAATCATATGTTTGATAAGAGATTAATGTCCAGAATATGTGAAGAACCTCTATAACTCAACAACAAAAACAGCCCAATTCAAAAATGATTAAAAGACTTGAATAGACAATTCACCAAAGAAGATAAACAAATGGCCAGTAAACATGTGAGATGATGACCAATATCATTAGTCATTGAGTGTGAGTGAGTGAAATTCGCTCAGTCATGTCCAACTCTTTGCGACGCCATAGACTGTAGCCCACCAGGCTCTCCTCTGTCCATGGGATTCTCCAGGCAAGAATACTGGGGTGGGTTGCCATTTGCTTCTCCAGAGGATCTTCCCAAACCAGGGGCGAACCCAGCTCTCCTGTTTCATCTTATTTTAGTTTTTCTTCCTTTGGTCTTTACCCTACTGGGACCTTTGGAAACTGCACATATGTGTAACAGCATCTACCATACCTCTTCATTTTAGCTTAGGCTGGATTTGAAGAGCCCAAACAGGAAAACACTTAAGGAGACCTGAGACTCTCACAGAGAAATAAGCTAGAGCTGCTGTTTCTTTTAGCTTTGCTTTCCCGTTCTTTACTTCCCCTGGTGACTCAGAGGGTAAAGCATCTGCCTACAATGCGGGAGTTCAGTTCAGTTCAGTCGCTCAGTCGTGTCCGACTCTTTGTGACCCCATGAATCGCAGTACGCCAGGCCTCCCTGTCCATCACCAACTCCCGGAGTTCACTCAGACTCACGTCCATTGAGTCCATGATGCCAGCCAGCCATCTCATCCTCGGTCGTCCCCTTCTCCTCCTGCCCCCAATCCCTCCCAGCATCAGGGTCTTTTCCAATGAGTCAACTCTTTGCATAAGGTGGCCAAAGTACTGGAGCTTCAGTTTCAGCATCATTCCTTCCAAAGAAATCCCAGGGCTGATCTCCTTCAGAATGGACTGGTTGCATCTCCTTGCAGTCCAAGGGACTCTCAAGAGTCTTCTCCAACACCACACTTCAAAAGCATCAATTCTTCGGTGCTCAGCCTTCTTCACAGGCCAATTCTCACATCCATACATGACCACAGGAAAAACCATAGCCTTGACTAGATGGACCTTAGTCGGCAAAGTAATGTCTCTGTTTTTGAATATACTATCTAGGTTGGTTATAACTTTTCTTCCAAGGATTCTCCAACACCACAGTTCAAAAGCATCAATTCTTCAGCACTCAGCCTTCTTCAAAGTCCAACTCTCACATCCATACATGACCACAGGAAAAACCATAGTCTTGACTAGACGGACCTTAGTCGGCAAAGTAATGTCTCTGTTTTGAATATACTATCTAGGTTGGTTATAACTTTTCTTCCAAGGAGTAAGCGCCTTTTAATTTCATGGCTGCAGTCACCATCTGCAGTGATTTTGGAGCCCCCAAAAACAAAGTCTGACACTGTTTCTACTGTTTCCCCATCTATTTCCCATGAAGTGATGGGGCCAGATGCCAAGATCTTCGTTTTCTGAATGTTGAGCTTTAAGCCAACTTTTTCACTCTCCTCTTTCAGTTTCATCAAGAGGCTTTTTAGCTCCTCTTCACTTTCTGCCATAAGGGTGGTATCATCTGCATATCTGAGGTTATTGATATTTCTCCCAGCAATCTTGATTCCAGCTTGTGTTTCTTCCAGTCCAGCATTTCTCGTGATGTACTCTGCATAGAAGTTAAATAAGCAGGGTGACAATATACAGCCTTGATGTACTCCTTTTCCTATTTGGAATCAGTCTGTTGTTCCATGTCCAGTTCTAACTGTTGCTTCCTGACCTGCATACAGATTTCTCAAGAGGTAGGTCAGGTGGTCTGGTATTCCCATCTCTTTCAGAATTTTCCACAGTTTATTGTGATCCACACAGTCAAAGGCTTTGGCATAGTCAATAAAGCAGAAATAGATGTTTTTCTGAAACTCTCTTGCTTTTTCCATGATCCAGCGGATGTTGGCACAATGCGGGAGACCTGAGTTCAATTCCTGGGTCAGGAAGATCCCCTGGAGAAGGAAATGGCAACCCACCCCAGTACTCTTGCCTGGAAAATCCCATGGACAGCGGAGCCTGGTAGGCTACAATCCATGGGGTCACAAAGAGTCGGACACAACTGAGTGACTTCACTTTTCACTTTTTTTTCTTTCCTGTCCTTTATTATTTATTTTTTAATGTAATCTCTCCTTTTATCAACCTTCATCATTTCATACTGTAAGAAAGTAAAATCACTAAAGGCAAATAACCTTATGAATCTGCTGAGTGTGAAGAGAAAAGGTGATGGTATAGATGAATGGATTAGGAGGGAGACACCTAACTCTGAGGTTTACAGTTGATAAAAACTCAGGCTTTGTTGTACAATAAGTATCATTATGTGTTACACAATGACTGGGTACTGATTGCTTGCAGTGACACAAGCATAAGCAATCCTTCAAAATCAAATGTAAATATAACAAGAAAAAAGGCAATATGGAAAAATTCAGAAATGTCCAACTATTGCTATTTCTTTGGTGAAACTCTACTGATCAGTAGTTGGGTTCCCCAACAAAGTATGAAAACAAGAGAATTTAAAAAGCAGCAGTTTTAAAGAAATGAAAGCAATGCAAAATGCCTTGCAGTCCTTCATTATATAGTTCATAAGTATGAAAAAAAATTCTAGGCTGTTAATTCATAATTCTGGAAAATATTTTTCCATGTAGTGAATCTATAATAATAACTGTTACACAGTCTCTCTCCCTTGCTCTCTTTATGAGAGACCCTTATCACAAAGTCTTCCCTGGATAGTTTCTGTGCCACCATTTGCTTCCAGTTGCTTCAGAAGCCACTTTTAACCCACCCTTGGAAACTATGAATAAAATCATTTAATGTTTGCTAACGATATGAGCATTTACACATCTAACCAATACATATTGAACCAAGATAATCTTTTAAACCATGATCATATGAGAAAGTGACCTTATATCAGTACTACAGACAACTTATTTTCCCCATGAACTGTGGAATATTTTTTCCTTGGACAAATTCACCTCTTCCCAGAAATATGCAAAGTTCAGTGCAAAAGAGTAACAGTAAAGTGTCCATTAAGCCATCAGAACGAATCACCTTGTTTTCAAAATATTAACTCCGCCTTAGTTTCAAGTGCATCAATGTACTAACCTAAAGGATTGTTAGTCATTAGGGGGCTACAAATCAAAACCACAATGAGATACCCACATACTCGTTAGGAAGCCTATTATAAAAACAAAAATTAACAGCACATCATTGTAATTCAACTATACTTCAAAAAAGATTAAAAATTAAGAAATGGAAAGTGTTGGCAAGGATGTGGAGAAATTAGAACCTTTGTGACTGCTGATAGAAATGGTGCAACTGCTGTGGAAAACAGTTTGGCAGTTTTTCAAAATGTTAAACATTGAATTACTCTAAGAACCAATTATTCTACTTCTGGGTATATACCTAAAATAATTGAAAACAGGAAAGCAAACAGATAATTGTACACCAATGTTCACAGCAGCATTTTTCATAGTAACTGAAATGTGGAATAAAACAAATGTCCATTGACAGGTGAATGGACAAACAAAATGCAGTTTATCCATGCAGTGAAATATTAATCAGTCATAAAAAAGCCCGTGGAACAGCATGGGTGAACCTGAAAACATTCTGCTTAGTGAAAGGAAGCCAACACAAAAGGACAAATAGCATATGATTCCACTCTGATGAAGCACGTACAATAGGCAAATTCACAGAAACAAACAAAAGCAGGGTCACCAGGGACTGGAGAGAGGAGGAGTCACTGCTTATTGGGTATAAGGTTTGTGTTTGGGTTGATGAAAAAAAAATTTTTTTAAGTTTATATATTTATTTGGCTTCACTGGGTCTTAGTTATAGCACGCAGGATCTTTGATCTTCATTGCAGCATGCAGGATATTAAGTCATGTCATGCAGAATCTTCAGTTGCAGCATGCGGGATATAGTTCTGTGATCAGGGATCCAACCTGGGTCCCCTGCATTGGGAGTGCCGAGTCCTAGTCACTGGGCTTCCAGGGAAGTCTTGATGAAAAAGTTTTGAAAATGCACAGTTGCCCAATATTATGAAGGTACTTAATGCCACTGAATCATACACTTAAAAATGCTAAAGGATACAATTTAAAATTTTAATGGTATGTATATTTTACCACTATAAAAAGATTTGGATATAAAACAAATTATGAGCTAAGTGCTTTGTAATTTTTTATAATTTCTCAGAAAATAAAAAGTTAGTTGGAAAGAGGGAGACAGGGCTTGAGTGACTGAAACCAAGATGAGTGAGGTGGAGATAGCTTTGTGGAGAAGGCTGAAGAATAAAGAAGGAAAAGAGCAAAAAGTATCGGTACTATTAGTTACCAGACTCCATGAGAAACCTTTCATATACTTTTTTTCTTCCATCCTCACGGCAATTCTGTGTGGTAGATACTGTTATGAACCTAATGTTTTGTATGAGGAAACATAATTTTAGGTTAATAACTTGCTCAAGAATTTACTTAATTAGTGGCAGAGCCAGGATTTAAAACCCAGTCTATCACCTCCAGAAACCCTACTCTTATTTTGCTGTTCTCAACTTTTCTGGCGAAGAACTGGAACAACTGTATCCACCTCCTGGGCTTATGGTGATTATTAAATAAGAATTTTTTGAGTTGGAAAATTCTGACTATACCTAAGGATTTTACGTTGTTCTTTGCTTGCTCTATCCTTTCTGCTACCGTTGGAGGCTGAGACTTCTAAAGCACTCGCTACCATAGAAGACGTTTCACTTAGTGGATTGTTTTTGTACTTTTCCACCATTTGTGAATTTCTCAGTAGCAAAGATACTATCTTATTCATTGTTTTGGGTCAGATTTAAACTGGAGCAGTGGTTGTCAGAACAGAAGAGGGGACTTAGAGAAGTGAGAATCAAACAACGTGTATGAATTGCTCCAAAAGCTTCCTGAATCCCTACCACACCAAGTATCGTCATCGCCCTCTTTGCTGTCACCGCCGTCAACATTTACAACACAACAATAACAACCCAGGAGCAATGGACATGTTACTAGAGCCTACTAGGGGCAGACTTACTAGCCAGGGCTACAAATAGAAGTTTAAACCCTTGCTTTCAAAGTGTCTAGAAAAGCCTCGTCTAGTCCCTCCTACCTTTCTCTATCCTGTCCTCTAATGCAAGACCCTCCTTTCATAAATGCCACTTTAATCATGTCACTCAGTGTTTTTGAAAAGAAATTCTGTAGTATTTAGGCTTTCCAAATTTGGATCTTAATATATTTAAAAAATCATTTCTTTTTAGAATAGACATTACATTCACACAGCTCAAAATTCACATCAGTATATGGACAAAAGTCTTTTTTCCCACTTGTTTCTCCCGTTTCTCCATTCATTTCCCGAATACCTTTCCAAAGTATTTCCCAGAGGGTTTCTAAACATGCTTTAAAAAAAATAAAAAAAATAAAAGACTATTTTTCCTAGAACAGTTTTAGGTTTACAATAAAATTGAGAGGAAGGTACAGAGATTTCCTGTATCCCCCCACACATGAATGGCCTCCCCAACTGTCAACATCACTCACCAGAATGGTACATTTTTTTCTTTTTAACAAGGATGCTTTAAAAAACACCCTTGGTAAAAAAAAAAAAAAAAGATATCATATCACATAAATTATGATATGTTATATTGATACATCATAATTCTCTAAAGTCCATAGTTTAGAGTTCACTCTTGATGTTGTACATTCTATGGGTTTGAAGAAATGTATAATAATATGTATCTATCATTATAGTATATAGAGTATTTTCACTGCCTAAAGATCCTCTGTGCTCTTCTTATTCATCCCTCCCACAACCCTGGAAACCACTGATCTTTTCCCTATCTCCATAATTTTTCTTTTTCCAGAATGTTGTATAGTTGGACTCATGCAATATATAGCCTTTTCAGATTGGATTATTTCACTCAGTAATATGCATTTAAAGTTCCTTCTCAGGGCTTCTCTGGTGGCTTAGACAGTAAAGAATTTGCCTGCAATGTTTGAGACCCAGGTTTGATTACTGGGTTGGGAAGACCCCCTGGAGAAGGGAATGGCTGCCTACTCCAGTATTCTTGCCTGGGGAATTCCATGGACAGGGGAACCTTCTGGACTACAGTCCATTGAGTCACAGAGTCAGACATGACTGAGCAACTAACACTTCCACGAACAAGGTTCTTTTATTTCTTTTCATGGCTTGAAAGCTCACTTATTTTTTAGTGCTGTATAATTTTCCATTAAGTATAACACAGTTTACTCACCTACTGGAAGATATCTTGGTTGCTTGCAAGTTTTGGCAATTATGAATAAAACTGGTACAAATATCTGTGTGTATGTTTTTGTGTGGACATAGTTTTCAGCTCCTTTGCCAAGAGAGGCACTACTAGCTTCTATTAATAAAGCATGTTTAGTTTTGCAAGTAACTTTCAAACTGTCTTCCAAGGTAAAGTGGCTGTATCATTTTGCTTTCCTACCACCAAGGCATGAATGTTATTGCTCCAGATCCTCACATGCATTTGGTGTTGGCAGTGTTTTGCATTTGGTCATTCTAATACCTTTAACTGTTTGTCTAGAAGGAGTAATTGCAGTTAGACTTATCTGACCATATCTGGTGAATCTTTTTTCTCTTGAGAGGAACATCTATGGAATGATCAGATCTGTAATAAGGTTAAGAACATTCTGGCACCCTGAGAAGCAGGATTACTACTCACAAAAGAGGAGTCTAATGAAGGTGTGGGAGGGTGTGGGCCCCTTGGAGAACAGCTATCTTCGTTCCTAGATGCCCCTTAGGTTGCCTCTAAAGGAATGAGTTCCAAATAATTGATGCTTTTGAATTGTGGTGTTGGAGAAGACTCTTGAGAGTCCTTTGGACTGCAAGGAGATTGAACCAGTCCATCCTAAAGGAGATCAGTCCTGGGTGTTCATTGGAAGGACTGATGCTGAAACTGAAACTGCAATACTTTGGTCACCTGATATGAAGAACTGACTCATTGGAAAAGACCCTGTTGCTGGGAAAGATTGAAGGCAAAAGAAGATGGGGACTACAGAAGGTGAGATGATTGCATGGTATCACCGACTCAATGGACGTGAATTTGAGCAAGCTCTGGGAATTGGTGATGGACAGGGAAGCCTGGAGTGCTGCAGTCCATGGGGCTGCAAAGAGTTGGATATGACTGAACTGAGCTGACTGAACTGAACTGACTGAAAGGACTGGCTTAACAGAGGTTGCAAAAAACACCTGATGTTAGGATGCCTGTGGTTTACTCAGTTGGTAGCCTCCAGAGAGTCTGTGACTGGTCAGATAAGCCACTTTTGTGGATAACATTCTTGCCCTGGAAACTGAAAACTGAAAAGCACTAAATAGAGTGAAAATTATCTGCCAGATATAACTCCCAGCTTGGAAGACCATATGGTTACATTATATGAAGATTACATTACAATTCAAGGACTCCCCAAAATATCAATTTTGGGGGAGGTATTTTAAAATTTATGTTTGCCTACTTCATTCTGTAAAGGAATTGAGGTAATTTACAAGAATTTTAACCTTATGATAAGTGGAAATTTAAAAAACTAGAGTTTTAAAGCTTTGATAGCATGCAAATTTATAGATTAAAGTACTTTATTGTTCTTACAATTGGGATGCAAATATCTTTTTGAGCTGCTTAATAGCTAAGGTAAAAAGAGAAACATGATAGGTTAAAACTTCACATTCAGTTAAAGCAATGACAATTCAGTTTTTTAGGAGAAAGGAAATTTTTATTGTTTCTTAGGTCTGTAAGACATCTGTATGGGTTTTCATGTGTGGTCAAGTGCCACATGGACATCTTTAATGTTCCTCAATAAACATGATAGTGGATACTTGTCAGTAGTTTCCTCTACCATTCATCTATGTAAACCAAAGATATAACAGTATACATCATTCAAAAATGTGATCTGAAGGAAGACAGTTCAGTTCACTTCAGTCCCTCAGTTGTGTCTGACTCTTTGCGACCCCATGGACTGCAGCATAAGCCTCTCTGTCCATCACCAACTCCCGGAGTTTACTCAAACTCATGTTCATTGAGTTGGTGATGCCATCCAACTGTCTCAACCTCTGTCATCCCCTTCTCCTCCTGCCTCCAATCCCTCCCAGCATCAGGGTCTTTTCAAATGAGTTAGTTCTTCACATCAGGTGGCCAAAGTATTGGAGTTTCAGCTTCAACATCAGTCCTTCCAATGAACACCCAGGACCAATCTCCTTTAAGATGGGCTGGTTGGATCTCCTTGCAGTCCAAGGGACTCTTAAGAGTCTTCTCCAACACCACAGTTCAAAAGCATCAATTCTTTGGTACTCAGCTTTCTTTATGGTTGAACTCTCACATCCATACATGACTACTATAAAAACCATAGCTTTGACTAGATGGACCTTTGTTGGAAAGTAATATCTCTGGTTTTTAATATGCTGTCTAGGTTGGTCATAGCTTTTCTTCCAAGGAGTAAGCATCTTTTAATTTCATGGCTGTACTCACCATCTGCAGTGATTTTGGAGCCCCAAAACATAAAGTCTGACACTGTTTCCCCATCTATTTGCCATGAAGTAATGGGACCAGATGCTATGATCTTTGTTTTCTGAATGTTGAGTTTTAAGCCAACTTTTTCACTCTCCTCTTTCACTTTCATCAAGAGGCTTTTTAGTTCCTCTTCACTTTCTGCCATAAGGGTGGTGTCATCTGCATATCTGAGGTTATTGATATTTCTCCCAGCAATCTTGATTCCAGCTTGTGTTTCTTCCAGTCCAGCATTTCTCATGATGTACTCTGCATAGAAGTTAAATAAGCAGGGTGACAATATACAGCCTTGACGTACTCCTTTTCCTATTTGGAACCAGTCTGTTGTTCCATGTCCAGGTTGAACTGTTGCTTCCTGACCTGCATACAGGTTTCTCAAGAGGCAGGTCAGATGGTCTGGTATTCCCATCTCTTTCAGAATTTTCCAGTTTGTTGTGATCCACACAGTCAAAAGTTTTGGCATAGTCAATAAAGCAGAAATAGATGTTTTTCTGGAACTCTCTTGCTTTTTTCATGATCCAGAGGATGTTGGCAATTTTGTTCCTTTGTCTTTTCTAAAACAAGCTTGAACATCTGGAAGTTCATGGTTCACATATTGTTGAAGGCTGGCTTGGAGAATTTTGAGCATTACTTTGCTAGTGTTACTTTACATGCTATACGTGGACATCATCAGATGGTCAGCACTGAAATCAGACTGATTATATTCTTTGCAGCCAAAGATGGAGACGCTCTATACAGTCAACAAAAACAAGACTGGGCACTGACTGTGGCTCATATCATGAATTCCTTATTGCTAAATTCAGACTTAAATTGAGGAAAGTAGGGAAAACCACTAGACAATTCAGATATGACCTAATCAAATAGAAATAGATTCAAGGGACTGGATTTGTAGAGTGCCTGGTGAACTATGGACAAAGTTTCGTGACATTGTATGGGAGCTATAGCAAGACCATCCCCAAGAAAAAGATATGCAAAAAAGCAAAATGGCTGTCTGATGAGGCCTTACAAATAGCTGTGAAAAGAAAAGAAGCCAAAAGCAAAGAGAAAAGGAAAGATATTCCTATTAAGAAAGCCTTCCTCAGTGATCAGTGCAAAGAAATAGAGGAAAAGAATAGAATGGGAAAGACTAGAGATCTCTTCAAGAAAATTAGAGATACCAAGGGAACATTTCATGCAAAGATGGGCTCACTAAAGGACAGAAATGGTATAGACCTAACAGAAGCAGAAGATATTAAGAAGAGGTGGCAAGAATACACAGAAGAACTGTACAGAAAAGATCTTCATGACCTGGATAATCACGATGGTGTGATCACTCATCTAGAGCCAGACATCCTGGAATGTGAAGTCAAGTGGGCCTTAGGAAGCATTACTACGAACAAAGCTAGTAGAAGTGATGGAATTCCGGTTGAGCTATTTCAAATCCTGAAAGATGATGCTGTGAAAGTGCTACAGTCAATATGCCAGCAAATGTGGAAAACTCAGCAGTGGCCACAGGACTGGAAAAGGTCAGTTTTCATTCCAATCCCTAAGAAAGGCAATGCCAAAGAAGGCTCAGACTGAAGGAAGACAGTGGATTTCATATGCAACTCTATAATAATCCAGGGAATAAAGTGAGCCGTCTAGGGAAATGGCTTATGTTCTTCAAGATGTATACCTTGCATATTTCCTTCAACTGGACTTTTGGTAAAGGCTGAGCAGGAATCTGGTAGATGCATTAAGATGAGGGGGATCCTTTCACTACAATGACCATTTTAAATATCTTACAATTTTACACATCAACTGTACCTTCATAAAGGGCTTCCCTGTGGCTAATGGTAGAGAATCTTCCTGCCAGTGCAGGAGACATGGATATGATCCTGGGTCAGAAAGATCCCTTGGAGAAAGAAATGGCAACCCACTCTAGTATTCTTGCTGGGAAATCCCATGAACAGAAGAAACTGGTGTGAGACAGTCCATGGGGTTGCAAAAGGATTGGATACAATTTAGTGACTGAACAACAAGTACCTCAATAAAGCCTGATTTTTTTTTTTAAGTTGAACAGGAGAAAATTAAATACACAAAATCTCACATAGCCTGACATTCAGATATTCTCTGTAGTTGTCTAAGAGAAGACTCTCAGAATCAATCACAAATGGGAGGATGGCAACTTTTACAAAAACTGAAGGCCTGGTGTCATGGGCATAATTTTGATTTCAACTTCCAGGACACTGAAGCTTAAAGACTTACCTTAAAGACAGTTGTTGTTTTAGTCACTAAGTCATGTTCAATTTTTTTTTTTTAATTGAACTTGAAGATGTTTATTGGGTTCTATTTTTGGTGGAAAAAAGGTCACATATGTTATTTAGCACAGCCTTGTGAAATACACAAAGTGATACTGGGGAGAAGCATTTTCTCCTCCTAGTCCATTTCTGAGGACTAAATCATGAACTGCTCCACTGGAGGAAGCCTTCCTGCAGTGGGTGGGAACCAAGTCTAACGTTCATTAATTTTCTTCTTTCAGCAACTCCCCATTTTCTTTCAGTTCCTTCACGATATCCAGTCCTCCAACAAGCTCCCACTTCACATACAGCTGAGGGTACGTTGGCCAACTGGAGTAAGCTTTTAATCCTTGCTGAACTTCTTCATCCTCCAATATATCAAATGTCTCATATTCAACCCCAGTACTATATAATACTTCCAGAATCTGTCTGCTGAAGCCACACTTAGCTTCCTGTTTGTTTCCTTTCATAAAGAGCATCAGAGAAGCTTTATTTGTCCTTACTTTGAGCCTTTCCTCTAACTTGGGGGCTTTGGGGCAAATCGTATCTAGTTCTTTGGATGCTTCTAGCTCTTTAATTATATCAAGTCCTCCTATGAGCTCTCCAGAAACATAGAGTTGGGGATAGGCGGGCCAGTTGGAATAGGTTTTGAGGGCCTGACGAACTTCATCTGAGAGATGTGGAAACTGCTAACTGAATATTATGTTTGTTAAGAATTGCCACCATCTACTTGCTAAAACCTCAGCATGGCTCCTGAGGTGTTCCTTTCATGAATAGCATGCAGGGGGCAGCGAGAAATAACTTCTTCAGGGGCAGGTTGAGGTCTTCCTTCAGGTGCTCACTACCACTGGGTGAGAAGGAGCCACTAGACGCATGTTGCTGAACTTTTTTGCTCAACTCTGGGGCTATGGGCACCATCTAATCAGTAGATTTTCTGAGAATTCTCAAAAAACAGGAAGGTGGGAACATAACTAATTTCATATTTTTCAGATACTTCAGGAACAGTTTCTGCTTCCAATTTCACAAATGAAACTTGTGGGTGCTCTTTGGCGAGCTCTGCCATCACGTTGTTCAGCTGAGCACACTGAGGAGCTCATGGTGCCCAGAAATGGACCACAAGAAAGGACTTGGCTCTGAGGCGCAGCAGCTCCTCAAATTGCCAGGCTGAGCCAACCTCTACCACGGCTGTCATCACCTCAGCCTCCCCTGCCGCCATGCTGCCCATCATGTCCAATTCTTTGCAACTCCATGGACTGTAAGCCCTATGGTGGAAACACTGTGTATATGCCCCAAATCTATGAGATTCACTTTGTATTCTGTTTGTTATTTTGTGTGTGTGTATGTGTGTGCGTGTGTGTATGTGTGTGTGTGTTTTAGCCTCATCACTCAGCATGTAGGACCTTAATTCCCTTGACCAGGGATGGAACCTGTGCCCTCTGCATTGGAAGCACAGAATCTTAACTACTGGATTGCCAGGGTCCCTTTAAAGTGTACTCTCTGTTGAATGTACCGTTTTATGTAATAGCTTGAGTAAATCAAATGCATTGTTCAGATCTTAGATATAGGAGTTGTATAGAACTTTATATGCCACTTTGAGAGAAGGCTACGGACGGGGAACTTTTAAATTGATTGAATTTAAATCAAACTCACTTTTCTGGAATTGACTACAATTATGGTGTCAACCACCAGAGTTGTATAGTTATCTAGTGCTGCATAACAAATCATCCCACATGTTAATGGCTTAAAAAGCCATCATTCATTTGCTCACAGTTTCTATTGGTTGGCATTGGGCCAGGCCTAGCTGGAGAGGCTCTTCTGCCATTCTTGCCTGAGGTCACTTTTGGAACTGCAGTTATCTGGGGATTGCCGGAGACTAGACCATCCCACGTGGCCTCATTAAAAGGTCTGCTGCCTCAGATGGGATATTTGGGCCTCCCTCTCCACAGTCTTCTTCACAGAATGGTGGAAGCTTTCTAAAAAGATAAGAGCAGAAGCTGTGAGGCCTCTTGAGGTCAAGACCAGAAGTCACTTGGCCCTTCTACTACATTCTGTTGGTCAAAGCAAGTCACAGGACTCTTCCATATTCAGGGAGTGCAGAAATGGATTTCACCTCAGTGTGAATAGCTACAAAGAACTTGGGGCCACTTTACATCCATTAGGGAGGGAAATACAAGTTCAAAATAGAGATTTAATTGGGTTACAGGTTTATAGGGAAAAAAAAGGTTCTATATATTATATTCTTGATTATACGATTTGAATATGTAACTGCTCCATTTGGTCTCAAAGGGGCTGTGTTGAACAGTGTTCATGTCTTTGTGAGGTATGTTTTGACAGGATTGAGAGCTTGCAGAGAGGGTGTCTTCCTGACTCTTTGCAGTGAGTTATTTTTTGGCTGCCTCAGCTCTTGGTAGATGCCCAGGTAAGAAACCCATCTCTAGAGCCCCATAAGCTTAGGCCCTGTTTTGAGGGGATATGCAAAGAGCATGAGGCTTCCCTGGTGGCTCAGTCTGTAAAGAGTCAGTCTACATGCAGGATGATCCCAGAGTCAGGAACATCTCCTGGAGAAGGAAACAGCAGCCCACTTCAGTATTCTTGCCTGGGAAATCCCATGGATAGAGGAGCCTGGCCGGCTAGAGTCCCTAGGGTCACAAAGAGTCTTAGACACAACTTAACCACTAAACCACCACCACCACATAAAGAGTATGACTTTTGAATAGCCAGAGTCATAATTTATCTAAGTTCTAAAAGGATAAAACTTTTGTGAAATTATCTTTTCTTTATGTGAAGTTCACAGTATATAATTTGTTTTAGCAAGGTAAGGCCTGGCTGAAGGTAAACACAATGGAAGTCCAGGTGACTGCCGAGTTAATGTACAGGCACAAAGCCAGCGCAGAGGGAAATGTTAAACTCTTATTTCAAATACCACATCCAAAATGACATAGGGCAGGGCAAAGTTGGAGTTTGGAATATCCTTTGAAAAATCAATGTGGAAGAGCTTGTAGTTTACACCAGGAAACTTTCCTGTGATCTCCTCATGAAAATAAAAGTTTCTGCTCCTTGAAATGAAGGCAGGGGAAGAATTCTTAATTTGAAAAATGCTATTTTGGCCCTTTTCCTCTCTTTGAGTTGCCTTTCCTTCTGCCTCAACACATCAGATCAGTCCTATCTCCCCCAGGATTCTCTGGGAACTCACATCTGGTGTATGAAATGGATTTGGATCCTGTATTTCTGCCAAGTTAGACAAACGTGAGCACTGCAAGATGTGAGAGGCAAAGGAAGCAATTGTTTGCTACCGCACCATTTTAACTTTCCTCCCGACTTTCAGCTCTCACATTCACAGTGCCATTTGTAAAAGTGAAAATTCAGTGCCTTTGCTGGGCCCACTTGAGTGTTCCATCCTTTTCCTTTGCTAGCTATATTTGTATGAAGAGACACACCATTCATTTATTTAGCCTTGGGATCCACTTGAAAACTCTCACCAGGACTCAGACTTCTGTTCTTCTTTCTTCTAAGGCACCATATACATTTTTCATCCTCTGAGCACCCTGGCAAATGTGCTGACAGTGATGTTATTCTCTCAAGAGTGCAAACAGTGTTTTCTGCCTGACCATGACTTCACACACTGTCTCTCACTGAGGCCTGGTCAGGCAAGCTGTGGGTACACTTCTTGAGCAGGCTGATGGTTGTGAAAAACCTTTGCCACATAAACAGAACTAAGGATTGGGTCTTTCAGATACGATTCCAGCAACTTTTCTCTTATAACCTCTAGAACACCATTGCATCAGTTCAGACTTGTGACTGGGAAGAAATATCAGTTCAAAGACTTAATTGGCTAAGAATAAGGAGTACTTTGCAGCTTGATGGATGGCAAAAGAACAGAATGCCCCAGGAGCATCTGCCTTATTTCCTAATATTTAGAGGATTCACAGACTGACTAGTGTGACTCAGACTCATAAAGGTGAGTTTTCCCTGGAGGAAGCTAGAGTGAGCCTCACCTTAGGTCTTCTGCCTTTTGGAGCACTCTCAGGGGCTTCTGTATTTCTGGATTTAACCTATCAATAAAAAGTAAGTATTGCTTCACCACAAACCTAATTTAGCTAAAATTATTTATTCATTTGTTCATTAATATTTATAAGCAGATACTGTCCTAGGGCTAGAGACACAAAGATAGATAAGACAGAATTTCTGCTCCTAAGAGTTAATGTCATAGGGTGAGGATCTAAGAGAAGGAGGTGGGAGAGATATAAAAATAGATGCTGATAATGTAGAACCCTTTCCCCCACTTTTTTATAATGTGAAAATCTACTCTCTTCTGCTATGGCAAGTAAAGGTTTAATTGATTCATTTATTTAATCAGCAAACATTTGCCAGTTGCCTGCTTTGCACTAGGAACTGTATCAGATATTATGTCTACTTAAAGAACAGCCTGAGGGTAACATAAGGAAGATCAAAGCAGCAGCCTCCCTCACCTCCCTTTGCCCTCTCCCTTGCTCTCACACCTGGCCCTCTGTGGTGGGCTCCAACAGCACCAGAGGAGGTGGCAACACTTCCTAACCTTTTTTGGGTCCAAAAGAGGAGATGGGAGCCGATTATACAGAGTGAAGTAAGCCAGAAAGAAAAACACCAATACAGTATACTTACACATATATATGGAATTTAGAAAGATGGTAATGATAAACCTGTACGTGAGACAGCAAAAGAGACACAGATGTATAGAACAGAATTTTGGACTTGGTGGGAGAGGGAGAGGGAGGGTTGATTTGGAAAATGGCAGTGCAGCATGTATGACATCATAAGTGAAATGAATCGCTGGTCTAGGTAGGATGCTTGGGACTGATGCACGGGGATAATCCGGAGAGATGGTGTGGGGCGGGAGTGGGGGGGAGGTGGGGGTTGAGATTGGGAGTTCATGTACACTCATGGCTGATTCATGTCAATGTATAGCAAAATGAATACAGTATTGTAAAGCAAAACAAACTAAAAAATAAAAATTAATTAAAAAAAAAAAAAGAGATGCCCTCAAAGGGGAACTTCAAAAGGAAGTAGAACTGCAATGTAAACATCACCTTCAACCACGCCAATCATCTGTCTTCCCTTGCTTTTCTTTAAACATATGTGCTGCTTCATTCAAGGCAGTGAGGCAGCAACTCAAGTGGAAGAAGAGAAAAATAGAACAGTCAGAGTATGGTAGCTTTGTCAAAGACTGCTTACATCTTTGATGAGTCACCACCTTTAGTAAATGAAAACCAAGCCTCAAAAATGAATGGAGGCTACCTAGAGTAGTAATGGGTATGACCCAGATAAGGCAGAGTCTTATTTCCTTCTCCACTTGATACCCAGTGAAGACATCTATACAAATATTTCATAATGCTTTTTAGTTCACCAAGCATTTCCCTCCCCCACCCCGAGGCCCCAGATACATTAGTTCACTGAACCATACAGAAAAAGAGAAGAACTGTTTGGGTAAATAAATGTAGATATTGCTTTTAGGTACTGAGGAGTAGATTGAAATCATTATATGGAAAATAAGACTTGAAATAGTTGAAAAAAGAAGAGGTAGATTTTATTTGTAATATTACAGAAATATTTCCAAAATACATGAATGGATTAAACAAATTAAAAAATTTTTTTAATTTAGCTGGGCCAGGCCTTAGTTGTGGCATGTGGGATCTTTAATTGGAATATGCGAACTCTTAGTTGTGACATGGGGGAATCTAGTTCCCTGACAAGGTACTGAACCTGGCCCCAGTGTTGAGAGAACAGTCTTAGCCACTGGGCCACAAGAAGTCCCCGTTCTAAACAAATTTGCAAAGTAACATACAGTAGCAGGATGCCATATATGGTTTTCAAAAAAGAGGTGAAAATGATAATAGCTAGGGTTTCCCTGGTGGCTCTGACAGTAAAGAATCTCCTTGCAATGCAGGAAACCTGGGTTTGATCCCTGGGTCAGGAAGATCCTCTGTAGAAGGGAATAGCTATCCACTCCAGTATTCTTGCCTGAAGAATTCCATGGACAGAGGAGCCTGGCAGGCACAGTCCACGGGCTTGCAAAGAGTCGGGATGTGACTCAGTGACTAACACATAGACGATACTTCATAGTACTTACTACGTGCCATACCGGACACCGTTCTCCAAGCACTTTACGTAGGTGAACTCACTGACACTCAAAGCATCTCCATGACTTGGGTACTATAATTATCATTCCCATATTACAGACTTGAAAACAGTATGGAGAAGTTGAGTGTCTTGCCTAAAGTCACAAAGCTAGGATTTAAACCCAGGGTGGTTTGCCTATAGATTCTGGAACTTAAGTTGTATAATATTTCCATAAGAACAGCTAAATGAATGTAAGTGCTTAGGAAAAAAGACCAGAAAGATATATATTAAACTGAAAATCATGATTGTCTTTGGAAAGAAATCAGGAATTGGAGACTGGGCAGGTCAAATATTCTATTAGCTACAATGCTTGAAGGTTTTGTTTCTCCCCAAAGATATTTCCCCCAGGATAATGATTTCAGATTACTTCTGTTAAATTAATGTAAAAATTATTTTTAAAAATCTTGTGGTCAGTGGAAGTGATTTTGCATAAAATCACTAGGTTATGCTCTTCTCCTAAATTTCACATTGACTTTGGTATCTTCGGGAGTAGAAGCGTTAATTGTGTTAATCTTTCCTCTTTGTCCATCTCATAATCTCTGATGGAATCTTAAATCTTTGGGGAATTATAGATATCTATATATCTACATCTTCTCTCTAGACAGATAGATAGATAGATAATGAGAGAATCAGAATTGGCTTACACATTTGGGGGACTGGTGAGCCTGAAGTCTTCATGGTTGACCAGATAGAAACTCAGGTAAAAGTTGATACACTCTTGAGTCTGAAGTCTACAAGGCAGGTCAGCAGGTTGAAAACTCAGGCAGGGTTTATACTGATATATTGCAGTCTTGAGGCAGAACTGCTTCTTTTTTGCAGAAACCTCATCTTCAACTTGTTGGATGAGGCCTACTCTCATTATAGAGAGTAATCTGTTTTACTTCAAGTCAACTGACTTGTAAATGTTAATCACATAACACAAATACCTTCACAGTAGCATCTAGACTACTGTTTGACCAAACAACTGGGCATCATAGACTAGCCAGTTTGTGTGCATGTGTGTACATGCTCAATCATATCCAACTCTTTGCAGACCCCATGGTCTGTAGCCTCACCAGGCTCCTCTGTCCATGGAGTTCTCCAGGCAAGTATACTGGAGTGGAATACTCCAGTATACTTGGAATATTGGAATACTGGAATACTTCCTATTCCAGGGGAATCTTCCCAACCCAGGGATTGAATCTGCCTCTCTGGTGTCTTCTGCATTGGTAGGCAGATTCTTTACCACTATGCCACCTGGGAAGCCCCAGCCAAGTTAACACAGTTAACCATCATGAGTAAAATCTAATTTGAACTAAATTCTGACTGCTCAAAAATATATGTTAGAGATATGCCAGTCTAGTGATTTTTTTTCCATTGAATTTGTTACAATACTGCTTCTTTTTTGTCATTTCCTTTTTTAAAATTTATTCATTTTTTAATTGAAGGATAATTGTTTTACAGAAAGTCTAGTGATTTTTTTCACTTAGAATGACTGAAGTTCTAATTTGCTTTAAAAGATTCAGTCATTTGAAAAAAACATTTGAATAGTGCATTTGCAATATATTTAGCTATTCTAATCACCAGTTTTGCTTAACACAAACTAGGTTGTCAGATAATTCTGAATTATTTCATGGCAGTTGAAATAAGGTTAACTAAAACAATGCACACAAATCTGTGAAGCTAACAGTAAAACACTGAACTCATTGGTATAATCATGCATTTTCACATTTGGTCTTAGTTAAAGATAGCTAGCCTAGATACAATGTGACTATTCTTTACAGTGAAACTGGTCAGTAATGAGGTGTGTTCAACTTAATAAAATCACTCACTTCTCTCTGACAGCTCATCTGCAAGTTACACAAATGGTTAACTAAGTTACGCAAATGATTTCAGGATAATCTCAACCTGAATCTAGACTTAAATAAATTATGAGTTGGGCATTTGAGAATATTAACAAATGTGGATTTATTGCCCCTGGCATTATCGCTGAATTTAGTATTGCCTTGATGCTCTGTTAGTAAACACATCAATTCTTTGTTACTGGTAAACTGAAGAAAAACTAGTGTCATTAGAATTATCAATTTAATTAACAAAAGGTTGTTACCTTCAGATAAGAACAAAATTATATATACCACCTAAAAGACATTTAAATGTCTTTCTACTACTGCAAAGGAGGGAATAATGTATAGTATATGTCATGGAGTTGGTGGCATTTGTCTTATTTCTTATCTGTGAAGGTGAAGGTAAAGTTGCTCAGTCGTGTCCGACTCTTTGTGACCCCGTGGACTGTAATGTACTAGGCTTCTCTGTCCATGGGATTCTCCAGGCAAGAATACTGGAGTGGATTGCCATTTCCTTCTCCAGGGGATCTTCCCGACCCAGGGATTGAACCCGGGTCTCCCGCATTGGAGGCAGACGCTTTAACCTCTGAGCCATCTGTGAGATAGGTATTATTAGTCTCTCTGAAGAGAATAACAGGAAAATTGTTGCTGCTGTTCAGTTGCTTAGTCGTGTCCAACTCTTTGTGACCCCATAGACCGCAGCACACCAGGCTTGCCTGTCTTTCACCATCTCCTCGAACTCAAATTCATGTCCATTAAGTCGGTGATGCCATCCAACCATCTCACATGCTACTGTTCCCTTCTTCTCCCGCCTTCATTCTTTCCCAGCATCAGGAGTCTTTTCCAATGAGTCGGCCTTTTTATCAGTGGTCAAGTATTGGAGCTTCAGTTTCAGCATCAGTCCTTTCAATGGATATTCAGGGTTGATTTCCTTTAAGATTGACAGGTTTGATCTCCTTGCAGTCCAAGGGACTCTTGAGAGTCTTCTCCAGCACCACAGTTGGAAGGCATCAATTCTTTAGGGCTCAGCCTTCTCCATTGCCCAGCTCTCACATCCATGCATGACTACTTGAAAAACCTTCTCCATTGCCCAGCTCTCACATCCATATGGCTTTGACTATATGGACCTTTGTTTGCAAAGTAATATCTCTGCTTTTTAATATGCTATCTAGGTTGGTCATAGCTTTTCTTCCAAGGAGCAAGCATCTTTCAATTTCATGGCTGCAATCACCATCCACAGTGATTTTGGAGCCCAAGAAAATAAATTCTGTCACTCTTTCCGTTGTTTCTCCATCTGTTTGCCATGAAGTGATGGGACCAGATGCCATGATCTTTGCTTTTTGAATGTTGAGTTGTAAGTCAACTTTTTCACTCTCCTCTTTTCCCTTCATCAAGAGGCTCTTTAGTTTCTCTTCGCTTTCTGACATAAGGGTGGTGTCATCTGCATATCTGAGGTTATTGATATTTCTCCTGGCAATCTTGATTCCAGCTTTTGCTTCATCCAGCCAGGCATTTCACATGATGTACTCTGCATATAGTTAAATAAGTAGGTTGACAATATACAGCCTTGAAGCACTCTTTTCCCAATTTGGTACCAGTCCATTGTTTCATGTCCAGTTCTAACTGTTGTTTCTTGACCTGTATACAGGTTTTTCAGGAGGCAGATCAGGTGGTCTGGTATTCCCATCTCTTTAAGGATTTTCCACATTTTATTATGATCCACACAGTCAAAGGCTTTAGCATAGTCAGTGAAGCAGTTGTTCTGGAATTTTCTAGCTTTTTCTAAGATCCGATGGATGTTGGCAATTTGATCTTTGGTTCCTCTCCCTTTTCTAAATCCAGCTTGTACATTTGGAATTTCTCAGTTCATATACTGTTGGAACCTAGCTTGAAGATTTTGAGCATTACTTTGCTAGCATGTGAAATGAGTGTTGTGCAGTTGTGCAGTAGTTTGAACAATCTTCAGCATTGCCTTTCTTTAAGATTGGAATGAAAATTGACCTTTTCCAGTCCCGTGGCCATTGCAGAGTTTTCCAAATTTGCTGACATATTGAGTGCAGCACTTTAACAGCATCAGTATTTGAAATAGCTCAGCTGGAATTCTATCACCTCTACTAGCTTTGTGTGTAGTGATGTTTCCAAAGGCCCAGTTGATTTCACACTCCAGGATGTCTGGCTCTATATGAGTGATCACACCATTATAATTATCTGGGTCATTAAGATCTTTTTTGTTTAGTTCTTCTGTGTATTTGTGCCACCTCTTCTTAATGTCTTTTGCTTCTGCTAGGTCCATACTGTTTCTGTTCTTTATTGTACCTATCTTTGCATGAAATATTCCCTTGGTATTTCTAATTTTCTTGAAGAAATCTCTAGGCTTTCCCATTCTATTGTTTTCCTCTATTTCTTTGCACTATTGACTTAAAAATCCTTTCTTATCTCTCCCTGCTATTCACTGGAACTCTACATTCAAATGGGTTTATCTTTCTTCTTCTCCTTTGCCTTTTGCTTCTCTTCTTTACTCAAGTATTTGTAAGCCCTCTCAGATAACCATTTTGCCTTTTTGCATTCCTTTTTCTTGGGGATGGTTTTGATCATCACCTCCTGAACAATGTTGTGAATCTTTGTCCATAGTTCTTCAGACACTCTTGTCTATTAGGTCTAATTCCTTGAACCTATTTGTCACTTCCACTGTATAATCATAAGGGATTTGATTTAGGTCATACTTGAATGCCCTAGTGGCTTTCCCTCCATTCTTCAATTTAAGTCTTAATTTTCCAATAAGGAGTTTCCAATAAGGAGTCAGCTCTCAGTCTTGTTTTTGCTGACTGTATAGAGATTCTCCATCTTTGGCTACAAAGAATATAATCAGTGCATCAACCATCTGGTAATGTCTAATAGGAAAATTAAGTGAGTGAATGAAGTCGCTCAGTCGTGTCTGACTCTTTGGGACCCCATGAACAGTAGCCTACCAGGCTCCGCCATCCATGGGATTTTCCAGGCAAGAATACTGGTGTGGGCTGCCATTTCCTTCTCCGGGGGATCTTCCCAACCCAGGGATTGAACCTGTGTCTCCTACATTGCAGACAGACACTTTACCGTCTGTAAGGCTCAGAGAACTGCACTCTGAAAGGAACACTCAGGGACAACCTCTAGTGGACTGACAAAGTTTATTATCCAGCTGTGCAGTTTTATGGTCTCAGGGAACAGAGCATAAAGCAGACTTGCACGTAGCCTTTCTCGATAAACATCAAAGCATTCAAGCATAAAATACAGTTCCCACCACCCAAGACATAACATAGCTTTGGCGAAACTGTAAAGGGAGTCTTATCATGAAACAACAGTCCTTGCTCCCAGAAACAGGTGATCAGAAGGAAGCCTTTGAACTCCTCAAGGCCAGGCATATCCATTCCCAGCCTCAGGCACTCGGTGAACCCTCATAACCCTTTGTTATGCTCGCTCTAGCTTCCAACCTTCGTCATGAGTGGAGCAAATACATTTTCAGTATTTGCTCAAAGCCTTCCAGCTCCTCCATAACCATCTGAGCCACCAGGGAAACCCAATAGGCTCATAAATTCAGAAACTTGCTCAAGGTCACCAGAAAGCTGCAGATTCCCTTCAAGGCCTAAACGCTTCCTCTAAGACCCAGCTGAAGGAACTAAAATGTTTGCTCTGGTATTTCTTTACATAACCAAGGTGATTTATTCCTATCTTATCTTGTGTTTGTCTCCTTTCTCACCTTTAGCACAGTACTAAGTGTAAAGGTCTTTCCCCACAAATAAGGCATTTCTTTCCAGGTGAGTGCAGCAGGTGGGACTGTTTTCAGTATGCTTTTATTACTTTGCAGTTTGTCTTTGGTTAGATCAAATTTAAACTTGTGTCTCGTCTTATTTGCCTTCTTCTGCATCACCACTGGAATAGACCAGGAGCTGCAATCAATGCACCATGATGGGAGTGTTGGGGGTGGAGACCAGGGGGCATTGTGGGAGGGTGCAAACAACGCCCTGGGTGGGGTTGCAAGGCACTGATGAGTGTTTTTAGTTATAAGGAAAAAGAAAAGGGAGTCCTCTCCTTGCCTCTGGTTTTCCTTTGCTCACCTCTTCAGTGAAGCCTGTAAGCTGTTGTTCCTGCAAATTTTGTTTAAATAGGCACTCAGGTCAAAATTGCTCTATGGTGCTTGTGCCTTGATCTAGTCATGAAGATGAATCTGTATTCTGCTGTCATATAGCATTGCTAGATGTGGATAAGACTATATGGTTCTTCCCTTGAAGTGTATTTATAAACTAAAAGGTACTAGAGATTATCTAGTCCAGTGATTTTCTCACATTTTTTTTTAATAGCACAAAAACCTTTTCAAACTTATTTCTAAGCCTACAAACAAAACAGAGGTGCTGCTTGGTGTAGCTCTTAGGCTCTTTTCTCAGTTCTCTCTCTTTTTTTTTTTAGGTATGACTGACAAATGTATTTCTTTTTATTGTTTTCTCTAATGTATTTCAGAAACTGAAGTGTTTTTTTTTACTCCACTGTTGGCCATTGTTTGAGCCCTACACACTCGCTTTCCTTTCACCTCAAAGGGAGTGCCTTTGTATGTAGCCAGCCACGCATTCATCATTAGTGTAAAGATCAGGCTGGATCTGCTCCGAAATCTTCTTAGGATTCAGCTGCTTGTTATGGTGGGCAACCACCGCCATGAATCTGACTAACAGCGTGCTGTGGAGCTCCCGCATCACCAAGGTGTTCCACGAAAAATCTGACAAGATCAACTGCTTCGACTGCAGCCCTAACGGAAAGAAAGAAAGAAAGTGAAGTCGCTCAGTCGTGTCCGACTCTTTGCGACCCCATGGGCTGTAGCTGACCAGGCTCCTCTGTCCATGGGATTTTCCAGGCAATAGTCCTGGAGTGGATTGCCATTTCCTTCTCCAGGGGATCTTCCCAACCCAGGGATCGAACCCGGGTCTCCCGCTTGTAGACAGACGCTTTACCATTTGAGCCACCAGGGAAGACCCAAGGGGGCGATGGTCATCTTGAGCAGCGATGACAACTCCATCGTGCTCTATTACTGCCAGGAGGTCAAACCAAAGAGAACCCTGTACAGTAAGAAATACGTCATGTATCTCATCAGATACACTCATGCAGCAAATACAGTAGTTTACTGTGGTGTTGGAGAAGACTCTTGAGAGTCCCTTGGACTGCAAGGAGATCCAACCAGTCCATTCTGAAGGAGATCAGCCCTGTGTGTTCTTTGGAAGGAATGATGCTAAAGTTGAAACTCCAGTACTTTGGCCACCTCATGTGAAGAGTTGACTCATTGGAAAAGACTCTGATGCTGGGAGGGGTTGGGGGCAGGAGGAGAAGGGGACGACAGAGGATGAGATGGCTGGATGGCATCACTGACTCGATGGACGTGAGTTTGATTGAACTCCGGGAGTTGGTGATGGACAGGGAGGCCTGGTGTGCTGCGATTCATGGCGTCACAAAGAGTTGGACACGACTCAACGACTGAATGGAACTGAACTGAACAGCTCTAACAAAAGAGATGATACAGTTCGTTACCTGTCCTTGCATGACCTCAAATATATCAGGTACTTTCCTGGACATAGCAAAAGGGTGATGGCCTTGTCCATGTCACCTGTGGATGACACTTTCATTTCTGGGTCTCTTGATAAGACCATTTGGCTCTGGGATCTCCGCTTTCCTAACTGCCAGGGTGTCATGCATCTACAGGGCAAGCCAGTTTGTTCTTTTGATCCAGAAGGATTAATTTGTGCTGCAGGTGTCAATTCTGGAATCATCAAACTTTATGATCTTTGCTCTTTTGATAAGGGGTCATTTGCGACATTTAAGATGCAGTATGATTGGACTTGTGAGTGGACAGGGCTTAAGTTCAGCAGTGATGGCAAGCTCATCCTCATCTCCACCAATGGCAGCTTCATCCGTCTGATTGATGCATTCAAGGGAGTGGTGATGCATGATTGGGGGTTATGCAACAGCAAGGCTGTCACATTGGAGGTCTCATTTACCCCAGACTCCCAGTTTATTATGATTGGTTCAGAGGATGGCAAGATCCATGCTGGAATAGAGAGAGTGGTATAAAAGTAGCTGTATTGGATGGCAAACACACAGGCCCCATTACCTGTTTGCAGTTCAACCCCAAGTTCATGACCTTTGCCAGCGCTTATTCTAACAGGGCCTTCTGGTTGCCCACCATTGATGAGTGACCTGCATGGTGCTTGGCTGTTTTCTGTACAGCAAGGGGTGGCAAGTAGGAAAAAACTCAGAGGGGACTAAGATAATAGTGGGATTGGATCATTTGACTGGACTGGAGAGCGTCCTTCCACATGGCCTTCCCAAGAATGTGCTATACATCTGCTCAAAGGAAAAAAGTTACTTTGCCGAGCTTCTTACAAAAGTAATTCTGTCTCCAGAAACAGATCCATTAGGAGGTGCCAAGATTTCAACCTTCTCTGGTGAACTTTCACATATCACCATTGCCTGAGACAAAGTAAAACCACCATCTGGTTTTGCATCTGTTGAGAGGAACATGCTTCACCAGGCCACTGACCACTGTTCTTGGGGCTCCAACATCTACTTCATCTACATACAAAGAATCTGTATCAGGGTGTTTTCTGGCAGTGATGATACACCCAATTCGAAGATCCAGATAGGGAAACATCAACAGGCTTAGAGTCAGCTACTGGTTGCTGTTTTTTCTCCTTTTTCTCTCCTTTTTTTTTTTTTTTCCAGTTTTCTGTTTCTTTTCTTCTTCTTCTCCTCCTCTTTATTTGCTCTTTAGCACCAGAAGATATGGTTGTTATTGGTATAGATTGTATCTCATTTTCAGAAACTGTAGAATCAGCTTTTAGTGGAGTACCAGATGGAAATGGTATTTTACTCCATTTTGAATTTCTGCCTTAATTAGCTCATTTCAGTCCTTCAATTTTTCTTCAATTTAGCATTTTCAACTCAAAGTTTCTTCTCTTCTCTCAAAGTTGTCTGCAAAATTGCTTCTCCTTAACTAGAGCAATTTGCTGCTTAAGATATTCAATAATTTGATCTGCTTCTGCACCTTTCTGCTACAGTCACTTCAGAACAGCATCACGGGTTGCCATTTTTGCCAAGAAATGGTAGAAAATCATGTATCAGTGGACTGAGGCACCTCAGCAGCCTCAGCTGGGAGTGGGTAAGGAGTGCCTCCCCTCAGTTCCTAATATTTCCTTGGAGCCCTCATTTAAAGTTTATTGATTTAGTCTACCCTTTCAATTTTATGAACTTAACAAGAAATTCTGAACAAATATTATGTGTCTAGCTAGCACTGTACTAAGTTTAGAAAAAGTGTGCTTAGTCGCTCATTCCGGTCTGACTCTTTGTGACCCTATGGACTGTAGCCCAGCAGGCTCCTCTGTCCATGGGGGTTCTCCAGGCAAGAATACTGGAGCGGGTTGCTATGCCCTTCTCCAGGGGATCTTGCCAACCCAGGGATCAACCCCAGGTCTCCTATATTGCAGGCAAATTCTTCACTGTCTGAGCCACTAGGGAAGCCCAAGAATACTGGAGGGGGTGGTCCATACATTCTCCAGGGGATCTTCCCAACCCAGGAATTGAACCAAGGTCTCCTGCATGGCAGGTGGATTCTTTACCACCTCAGCTACCAGGGAAGCCCTTAGGAAAAACACTGGGCCTAAAATATGGGTATGCTCTTGTCTCTGGTTTATCAGGGAAGGCAGATGATAACAGCACAACAGTGAATTCAGTGATACAGAATTACCTTTGAAACTTGGAGCCATGGAACTGGGGCTCTCTAATTCAGTCTGGGGCCAATGAGTGTGAGCCTGAGTCTCTATGACTGGGCCAATTAGCTAGGAGGGCAGTTAAAACTTGGAAAGGTGTGGGGGAGAGTATAATATAGACTGAAGAATGGAGTGGGTAAGTAGCTAGAGGTATATTCTGGAAGCTACTAGTCATTTTATGTAATAGTTCAGTGGGAACTGATGAAGAGGCCTAAGCCTTCCCTGTCTTGAAATTGAAAGTAGGTGTTGTCACTTAAGGCCTTGAGGTACGGAAACAAAGAGGTCAAATTTATTTCAGATTGCCGATAGGGACAATGACCTTGATGAGAACTAGTAGACTGGTAGGAAGACAAGCCAGGAGAGTCAAGAGCAGTAGCGCTCTAAGAGAACATAAGAGCAGAGGCAAGTCTGGGAGGAAAAGGATGCATTCATGCTGAGGTTCCAGATACAGACGTCCAGCATGATCAGATGGGTATCTAAGGGGAAAAGCCTAAGTGGTTAGGACTCCAAGCTTTTACCGCTGACAGTGCAGGTTTAACCCCTCATCAGGGAACTAAGACCCCCAAGCCTCTTAGTGCAGCCAAATAATAAAAAGAGATGTGGGAAGATTAGTTTAAGAGATTAAATTAAGAGATTGCTTAAACTAATTTTGCTTCTCATTTTCTTAATCTTTTTCTGTATACTAAACATATATTACTTTTATTAATGGGAAAATGCATAAAGTTTGTTATCTTCCAACTTTGCTCTTTAACCCAACTGGCAGCATACCATGTAATAACCTGCATTTTCACTAACAATACTATGCAGCCACTAAAAATCATGATTGCAGAAGAAAAATGCAACAATTTACCAGTTTCCTTACACTAAATTTTACAATTTGGTTTAGTTGGACTCTGGAGATACAGTAAGACAGAGAAATCTCTTGTGAATAAACAGTGTTCACAGCATGTTAAGTGCTTTCTTGAACGGAGTACTCATAGGCACTCCTAATGTTCTGTCACCATTGATGGCAGAACAAATGCAAACCTGAAATATCTAGCCCAGAGTCTTATCAGAAACGTAACTCACCAATGTGTCTGAGAAGTTTCAGGCTTTTCTGACATTGCCTGGGAATGATGAATTTTGCCTAAAAACAGTAAGGAAAAGTTGGGTGGTTTTCATTTGAACTTCCTTGCCACAACAAATAGATCATACTCTGTGATTACTATCACCTAGCAGATTGATAGCTGACCTAAAGGGAACATACATACTCAAAAGCTATCAAGAACATTTGCTACTTTAAATTCATTAGAGGAAAAGAACCATGCTCATTTCAGTAACTTATTTTCATTATGCTCAAAGCAACTTACACATTTAATAAATTATTTAGTATTACCAGCTTTTTTTAAACCATTAAGAAACAAGTATAATTTACAATGTTGTTAGTTTCAAGTGTACAATAGATTCAGTTATACATAATGTATACATACTTTTTCAAATTATTTTCCATTATAGATTATTATAACCTATTGAATATACTTCTTGGTGCTTTACAGGTCCTTGTTATTTCTATGTGTATATGTTAATTAGACACCTAACTTATTCCCTCCTCCCTTCCCCTTTGGTAACCATGTTTGTTTTCTACGTCTGTGGGTCTGTTTGTTTTGCAAATAAGTTCATTTATATCATCTTTTCAGATTCCACATATAAATAACTTCACCCAATAGGATAATTTCTAGGTCCATCTATGTTGCTGCAAACGGCATTATTTCATTCTTCTTATGGCTGAGTAGTATTCCCTGTATATATATCACATCTATCTTCATTCATCTACTGATAAGTCATTTAGGTTACTTCCATGTCTTGGCTATTGTAAACTGCTGCTTTGAGTATTGGGGTACAGGTGTCTTTGCAAATTAAAGTTTCCTCCTTCAGTTTATTCTAATCCATAAAGGCAGTGTATGCAAGGCTATACACTGTTAACATGCCAGCGATATCTATTTCTAGCAATGTGTTGCACTTCTCAGTTATCAAGACGTAAACAGGCTACTTGGGTGAGGAGAGTCTGATTTATCTCAAGTTTTCAACAGAATAATTTCCCCCAGTACTAGTTCAATATATTAACTTTTGCTTTCTAGATCATAGGTGGGGATAAACGTGTTAGACTGCAGATTTCAAAGAACGCAGGTAGAACTACTGTCAGGAATATCCAGTAAGCACCATAGTCAAAGTTGTAAAAAAGTTGACCTGTAATCTGAATGGGTTCACTTTCCAATGAAGAGAAACTGGCTAGTACACACAGGATAGCTTTATTTGGGAAACATAATGCCAACTTGAAGACACTATCAAAAAAAAAAAAAACTGAAGAGAATTATTAAAAAAAAATCACACACGTTTTAATGTGAAATCTCATGTTTTGCTCAGAAACACTATGGATGTTTAGGGAACTAAACAAAAAAA
This sequence comes from Aepyceros melampus, assembly GCA_006408695.1. Lineage (NCBI taxonomy): Eukaryota > Metazoa > Chordata > Mammalia > Artiodactyla > Bovidae > Aepyceros > Aepyceros melampus. The sequence continues at coordinate 30,624 of SJXQ01002275.1, forward strand.
TACAGGAAATCAGACCAAAATTATCCAAAGGTTGTCTATTTCAAGTGACAGACAATTCAGCTGAACTTTGAACATTATGTGGGGGTTTAGAGGTAGCAACTTGTGCTGTCAGAAATTCCCCTTACAGCCCTCTGAAATCTACAGTTCCATGTCCACAAATTCAACCAAATGTGGACCATGAAGTACTGTAATATTTATTGCATATAGTAATACAGCATAAAAGTGGACTCACACAGTTCAAACTCTTGTTGTTCAAAGGTCAGTTGTATAACTTGAAAAGACTGGTGTGGTGTTCTCAACTGTGCCTGATCATAAGCATTACCCAAGGGACTCCTTACAGTTCAAGACTCACTTTTTCCGTTCTGGCTCACTGGGTGGCAGATTTGGACTGGGGACCAAGAATTTGAATTTTAAGCATCTCCAATAGTTCTAATAACTAGGAAGGTTGGGGAAATAGTGGTTAAGGGAATGCGGGGAGAAACAGCAGCAACACCAGTCACCACAGCTCTCATCCCCATACTCGATGACTGCCCATTAAACTGAGAATGAGAACACTCAACTGAAATTGAGGAATTGTCCATAGAACACTGTTTATTTCAAGTCCAAAACACAAAATTAATCATTTTTCTTAACAGACTGCATAATTTTTACTGCATGAATATTTAGGGTTTCTCTATTCACAACTGTATATTTACTTAACTTTAGGCTGAAATGATTCATTATATATATATATATATCTCCATATCAATTTACTCCAGAGAACACGTACTTTTAAACAAATCTGTTTAGAAAATATTTTACATAAAAACACACAAAGCATTACAACACTCTTCAGTTGTTGTAACCAGCCTTCAGCAAAGATTTGGCTGAACTCATCATTTTCTATAAAACATTCCAAGACCGAGTACAATAGAACGTAGTATTTTACATACTTTAGCTTATTATTGCAATTAAAACTTCCTCTTTCTTTGATGGCTTCTGCATATATTATACTCATACAGCAGGAGAATTCTTTTCTCTAACTGGTGACTTATTAAATAAAATGGTCTTTTTGGGTATAACTTGTCTCCAATTAAGAACCTAAACAGTCATGATATGATAAAATCAAATAACAGATATATATATATAGGGCTTTTTAGTAAGAGCATTTTCAAACAACAGAATTTAAAACCTATCAGTATAATATCCTTTATTGTGTTCAGTAACTACCACCTGAAGTGCTATTACTTCTAGTATAATCAGTTGGCATCAAAATATAAAGTAAAAATATGTACATTTTAATATATCAATTCTTACCTGAATAATCTCAGATCTCTTGAGAATGTTCCACAAAGTGGAATTTCTTTCTAAAGTTACAGTGAATGTGGTACAATGTGTACAACTTGGTTAACCAGTGCCTGCCTTTCTCATTCCAAGATTTTTCCTTATCTTGAATCAAATACACAATCTTGACTACCATATTATAATGCACTGGTTTACAGTTTATATATAAAGTCCAACTCAAGCTTATTTTGGTTTATTGTACATGCTTTATTAAAACAGTACGGGTATTTACAGTATCTGCAGAGTCCCTTCCAAGGCGCTCTCACACACACTCAAGACACACCCACACGACATCCATACTGCAGCCCCATGCACCCACACCAGTGAGATGTGAGAGTCAAGACTCTTAAAATTAGGCAGCTGTTAAGGGACAGAGTTGTTGATTTGTTTTCCAATTTTTTTTTGAAAAGAAAAAAGCATGGGGGAATGCATTTGGCCATTATAATGCTAATGAAGTTTGTGTATATTAACATATATATGGCAGTAACACTGAATATTCCTTTTACATTCTATATACACAGAATGACATCAAGGTTTTGCAGTCAACAGAATATTCCAACTTCAGTCTAATGCTGCTTGTAGTGACTTCAGAATTCACATAGGGGCTTTCCCTAAAAATAATTCAAGTCTATGTAAGTGAAATAAGGCACAATTAATATTGATTTGATCTAGGGGAAGGAAAGGGATAAAAACTAGTCTTAAATGCTCTTGCTGTTGGGGAATTAGCTGACTTAAATCCACCTGAAATCCATTCTAATTTCCAAAGATTTCTCAGAAATAAAGGTTTTCTTCTTTTCCCTGACAAAACCCAAAAAGAAAACCTTGGGATTCACATTTACCATTTTAGTGTTTCAGTAGCCTTAACTACTTGAAATTGATGCAAACCCTAACCTCTCCTGCCCAGGTCTCCTCTTTTCCAGCTAAAACAAAAACACAGCACATGAAATAGGAATTCCTTGCTGTGGTTTTTTTTTTTTTTTTTTTGGAGATTTCAAAAAAATCTCTTATACACTCAAGTAGCAAATACATATCAGGTTGTCTTTGATTAAAAAAAGAAAGGAAAGAAAAAAAGGAGAAAGTAATCTTCACTCTCTTGCTCTTTAAAAATATCCCTGTCTCCTTCTTTTCAGGATGAAGCCCCACCAGACATTACAAATAACTGCAACAAACGAGTCTGGCAGCACACATAATGTCTAGTATTCAAATCTTCATAGTGAGACTCATGTAGCTTGTACAATCTGTTGAATGTTTTTTGCAGCAGGTGAACCAAACCCAAAGATGCTGGACATTCTGTGAAAGGGAGTAAGAATTGCAGTTCTGAAGGCCCCTGACTTTGGTTGTTTACAAAGTTCAATCCTGTTTATTGTGATCCTTGGTATCTTCTTCATCTGTATATTCTGACGGTTCTTCCCCTGGTTTTAGGAGTCTGCCTACATAATCGTATTTTTCTGAAAGATACATCAAAAGAAAATCAGTAGCAATCAAATTTGTTTCACGATTCCATTATACAGCAGGGAAGGTGTATGCTTCTTTTAGTCATAGAGAATAAGGTTAAGTTTTCCCTATCGTTTACCTTGTCCAGTCTTTTTAACTCATGTAAGGCCTGAACAAAAGAAAACAGGATCAGGGAACTTATAAAGCTTCGGACTTGTGCTTTGGAGGAGAGTGTTTCATACAACCAGTTCTTAATCAAGGACACTGCCTCAGAATCACTTGGAGATATTTTAAAAATATATGTGAGGACAGGACCCAGGCCAGGCTCTTGGAATACGTCTGATGACATGTACTCTGAAACTGGTTTACCTCTAATGTGCACTGAGTCTCAGGGCAGATCTTTAAATTTAATAACCCAAAGTAACTGTAATTATTGTAATTAAATAAATAAGGTGGCAACACAGGGCATTTCCAACAGTGAGAAGATCTTAAAAAAGTTAATGGTGACTTTCCTAGAATATGAGGTGGAAAATCACATGGAAAGTAAATCCAACCTGGACATATTCTTGGGGAGAAAATGTGACACATGTAGTAGTCCCTAAGAAAACAAACCAAACTAACAGATGAAAATTCACTTGTTACTTATTATCTTGTGTTCGAGGTTCCAATATGTGACTCTCAGTATATTATTTTTCTTTCTCCTATTAAACTCTTAGATGTGAAATGTTTTTGTGACTTGTTTTTATGTTACCATGTGTTTCATTTAGAACACTGTTATGCCCATTGTTATGTTCATGGTAATATTTAGTCATTTCTTGGTCAGGATTCTGAATTGAGTTTAAGTGAATTAACTGACAAATCAAGAGGATGAAATAGGAGGACTACTTGGTTCAGCAGAACCAATACAAGTGCCAAGAAGCCAGAAGAGATATTTCAAGGGACCCGTAAGTCACACAAGTAGCAGTCCAGAGTGTTCACTGAGGCAATAAAAACTGATGTCACAAACATAATGAACGAGGATGACATTTTTCCTTTATGGTGTGAAGGTAAGATAAATTAAATCATTTAAAAATAAACTAAAATTCAGTATCAATTCAGTTTTGAATATAAACCTATGTTTAAAAAACTCTATCTTAATGAACAAGCCTTATAAGACTAAAAGTGTCACAAGTTTTGTAATTTTACAGTTTCTAACAAGTGAATTTTTAAATATGGATTTTATTAACAATAAGCACATGTAACAGTCATTTTGATAGTTAGCTATGCTTATCATCAAATAATGATGGCAATGAAAACAGACAGCATCCTTAGACTCTTAAGGAGTCATGGAGTGGTATGTACTTTCTTTGGCCATAAATTTAGTATTTGTAAAGAACCCAACAAAATGAAGTTACCTTTAAACTGCATTTCCCATTCTCGAACACTCTCCATTTGTACAGCATTCAAATCTGAGAGATCATCATATTCATCTTTAAGTGCATCTTTATCGAGGCAAAATGTTGCCAGTCCTCTGGAGGCATCCCTACCAGCAAATATTCCATATGGACCCTCTGGGGAAAAAAAAGAAATTATTTAGATTATCTAAAAATATCAAAGGAAAATGTCAAATAAAAGAAACCTCATGTCTCTTATCTGGTACTCAGCCTTAATTTCAAAACATGCGCAGACACTAAACAGGATAATGAGAAGAAATTTCTTAGAAACCCACCTTTTGACCAAAGTAAAGTTTTTCACTGAAAATTTAGATTTCAATTACTTTAGATGTTAAAAAAAAACCTTTATTTAAAGATGAAGACTGTGAGGTATTAAAGGAAAGAGGAAACTTAGAAGAGTTAGGTTTGGAAGCCAGTTTTCTTGAGGGGAAACGATGCCTTATTGATTAATGTTAATTAGTTGTGGCATCTAAAAAGAATCAACAGAACATTGGCTGGATATATATATGGCTATAAGGACACAAAATAATTAGTGTAAAGAATCAGGAACCACCTTGTCTAGGGAGGAATGGCTACCAGAAGCAAGTCATTTCCAAAGTGTGTCCTTGAGAGCAGCAACTCTCTTGCACATCTCTGTATCTTCAATGCTTACCGCAGTGCCTGACATAAAGTAGGAACAAAATAAACACATACTAATAGACAAAAATCCAAATAACCAAATTTTCTATATCAAGAATTTGTTTACATAAATCACAGGTCATTACTTTATGAAATAGTACATAGCTTTAAAAAAGAATGAGGTAACTCTGTATGTACAGATACACAGTCTATAATATAGTAACTGAAAAAAGCAATTAGATTACACAGTATGATTCATTTAGTTAGTTTTATTTTTATTCTTTGTTGGCTGCACTGTATGGCATGTGGGAACTTAAGTTCCTGGACCAGAGATCCAACCCATGCCCCCTGCAGCACAGTCTTAACCACTGGGCCATCAGAGAAGTCCATAGTATGACCTCCTTTGAACTAAAAAAAGATACACATATATGCACATTTAACCCGTATTTGTTTATGCATGAAAAAAGCACCAGGAAGAATACAAACCAAGCACTTAACAGTAGTAATGTTTCTGGGGAATGGAGAGGAAAGTTTTACTTCATTTAATTGGTTAAGCCTGACTATTTATTTATTTTTAGCCATGCCACACAGCTTGTGGGATCTTAAGTTCCCTGAACAGGGATTGAACCTGGGCCCTCAGCAGTTAAGAGTCCTAGCCACTGGACTGCCAGAGGATTCCCAAGTCTGGCTATTTAAAAAACAATTTTGTAATATAAATCTTTTAAGAGCTAATTTTTTCATCTTAGTTTGTAGAACAGACCATGTAGATTTCCCTGTTTAAAACGTTTTAAGAAGTAGAAAGTGAAAAGGAACTAAAAAGCCTCTTGATGAAAGTGAGAGTGAAAAAGTTGGCTTAAAGCTCAATGTTCAGAAAACTAAGATCATGGCATCTGGTCCCATCACTTCATGGGAAATAGATGGGCAAACAGTGGAAACAGTGTCAGACTTCATTTTTTTGGGCCCCAAAATCACTGCAGATGGTGATCGCAGCCATGAAACTAAAAGATGCTTACTCCTTGGATAGCATATTCAAAAACAGACACATTACTTTGCCAACAAAGGTGTATCTAGTCAAGGCTATGGTTTTTCCAGTGTTCATGTATGGATGTGAGAGTTGGACTGTGAAGAAAGCTGAGTGCTGAAGAATTGATGCTTTTGAACTGTGGTGTTGTTCTGGTCCCATCACTTCATGGGAAATAGATGGGCAAACAGTGGAAACAGTGTCAGACTTCATTTTTTTGGGCCCCAAAATCACTGCAGATGGTGATCGCAGCCATGAAACTAAAAGATGCTTACTCCTTGGATAGCATATTCAAAAACAGACACATTACTTTGCCAACAAAGGTGTATCTAGTCAAGGCTATGGTTTTTCCAGTGTTCATGTATGGATGTGAGAGTTGGACTGTGAAGAAAGCTGAGTGCTGAAGAATTGATGCTTTTGAACTGTGGTGTTGAAGAAGACTCTTGAGAGTCCCTTGGACTCCAAGGAGATCCAACCAGTCCATCCTAGGAGATCAGTCCTGGGTGTTCTTTGGAAGGACTGATGTTAAAGCTGAAACTCTAGTACTTTGGCCATCTCATGCAAAAGTTGACTCATTGGAAAAGACCCTGATGCTGGGAGGGATTGGGGGCAGGAGGAGAAGGGGATGACAGAGGATGAGATGACTGGATGGCATCACTGACTCAATGGACTTAAGTTTGAGTGAACTCCAGGAGTTGGTCATGGACAGGGGTGCCTGGTGTGATGTAGTTCACGGGGTCGCAAAGAGTTGGACACGACTAAGCGACTGAAGAATTATTTGCTAATAAATAACATTTACAAAATACCTGATTTTATATATAAAAATTTCTTTCCTGAGTCTGAAAAGTTATCAATACATGACAAAAGAAATGTAGAGAAAACAGTTTAAAAATCAAATTTGCTGGCTTAACTATTATGAGCCACAGAGTGGTCAGTGAAAAAACTGTCCATTTAACAGAGTATTTTCTAATGAGAAGTACACAGTACAAAAAAAGGAAATTCCCTGATTTTTAAATGAGTAAAATAATGATTATACCCATATTCATACTTGAAAGCATTTAGGAAATTGAAGGTTGTGTGTCAGAAAAGCATCTATACCTTTAAGAAGAAAATTCAAAAATTTCTAAACATTTATGAACCTTAGTTTGAAACACAGTGAGCACTGCACCATAAAGCTCACTGGGTTACTTAGGAAAACTAATGAGTTTTAAGAATGAGTTAGGAAAATTCATTCTCTAAAAGTTTATTGTATGGAACAAAAAAGGAGCCTTAGCAATGAATTTAAGGATCATTATTAAGCAATAATATATTAACAGAAAAATAAAGGTAATACTTCAAGTAAAGTACTTTTTTATCCTGCTTTCCCATTCTTAAGTACTTTCCATATTGTTCCTTAATATTAGGTGACTATCACAATTCTCATTTAATGGTTATGCATTTTCTCAGTGAATGGATATACCTATTAATTAACATAAACCCCTGACCCAGGGATCGAACCCAAGTCTCCTGCATTGTAGGCAGATGCTTTACCATCTGAGCCACCAGGGAAGCCCATTAATATAAACTTAGGCTACCATTTTCTATTTCAAATTTGTCTTCTATATAAGAAAATGGGACACTACTTACAATTGGTCCATACTGGTAACTTTCAAACATTGCCCATCATCTCAACTGACATTCAAAAAGGTATTTATATGTTTAAGATAAAGAAATTTAATACTATTTATGGTTTTTCCAGTAGTCATGTACGGATGTGAGTTGGACTGTGAAGAAAGCTGAGCGACATCAAAAGAACTGATGCTTTTGAACTGTGGTGTTGGAGAAGACTCTTGAGAGTCCCTTGGGCTGCAAGGAGATCCAACCAGTCCATCCTAAAGGAGATCAGCCCTGGGATTTCTTTGGAGGGAATGATGCTAAAGCTGAAACTCCAGTACTTTGGCCACCTCATGCGAAGAGTTGACTCATTGGAAAAGACCCTGATGCTGGGAGGGATTGGGGACAGGAGGAGAAGGGGATGACAGAGGATGAGATGGCTGGATGGCATCACCGACTTGATGGACGTGTTCGAGTGAACTCTGGGAGCTGGTGATGGACAGGGAGGCCTGGCATGCTGCATTCCATGGGGTCACAAAGTGTTGGACATGACCGAGCAACTGAACAGAGTAAATAGTAAATAGTAGTAAATTTCTATTTACAAAGTAAAATCTGAAGTTCTTTGGAGTTAATTGATTTGGAGAAACATTAACTTTTTTTCTTTTTTAAAATTTAAGTGTAGTTAATTTACAATGCTGTGTTAGTTTCAAGTGTTCAGCAAAGTAATTCTTTTAAAAATGTGATTTTTAAAAAGTATATATATATTTAGATTGTTTTCCATTATAGGTTATTACAAGATATTGAATCTAGTTCCTTGTGCTATACTAGGTCCTTATTTACCCGTTTTTTATATTGTGCTTGTGCTTAGCTGCTCAGTCATGTCTCTTTGTGACCCCATGGACTGTAGCCTGCCAGGCTCCTCTGTCCATGGGATTCTCCAGGCAAGAATACTGGAGTGGGTTGCCATTTCCTTCTCCAGGGGATCTTCCCAACCCAGGGACTGAACCCAGTGAGCTCCAGGGAAGCTTTCATATAGTAGTGTATATACATTAAGCCCAAACTCCTAATTTATTCTCCCCTCACCCACTTTGGTAACCATAGATTTGTTTTCTGTGTCTGTATTTGTTTTATTAGTAAGTCATTTGTATCATTTTTAAAGATTTCACATATAAGTGATATCATATGATATTTCTGACTTACTTCACTTATGATAATCTCCAGGTCCAATCATGTTGCTGCGAATGACAATATATATATATATTTTTAATGAGAAACGTTAACATTTGCTTTTCTTAACCAAGCCATGTGGCTTGTAAGACCCCAACCAGGGACTGAACCCAGCGCCAGCAGTGAAAGCACTGAGTCCTAACCACTGGCCTGCCAGGGAATTCCTAACATTAACTTTTAAAACTAAGCAAGTTTAAAAAAAAACCCAACACTAAAATTAAGCGAGAACAGTCCCAAGGGAAAGAAAAGTGGTCCATCTTAAAGCAGTTTAGTTTTTCTGTGGTATAACTCCACGTGGCAATGGCTGTTTTCAAGAGATGGAAAAATATATATATATACATATAAAATACTAATATTTTCTTAAGAAACAATAATGACCAAAAAAATCTTAATGCTGACTGGACCAATGCTTACAAACTTAAAACAGTGATGAGTCAAACACAAAAGAAAAATTAAAACTGATTAAGGCTATAAAAAACTACAAGTAGAAAACGAGAATTTCAACTTTTTGAAGAATTTCCTTGCAATCTCACTTCCTTCTCATAGTATCGCAAAGTAGAAGGGATAGTTTTGCCCTCCCTTCTTGGCAGATGAAAAGATGCAAAGGTCTTCAATGACTTGCCTAAAATTACTAACAGAATCAACCACTTTTCCAACTATACCAAACACAGTACATCTTGAGAAAACACAGAGGACTCACAAACCCAAAGGTGAAATGACAATCCTGAAAACTGGAGAATTTTACTAATAACAAAATTCCAGGGGAACGGCTATTTTAAAATACCTCTTAAAATGGAAGAACATTAACCAAAAAAGCTGTAGAAGTCAACAGCTTTTTTTAACATTATGTTATATAATATTTACCTGCCTGGTCTACAAAATTCAATCTACTTGAGGATATTTCATCAATCTTAAACACATCCAAATGGTAAAAAGGAGAGACGAAAAGATGACCATTATAAAAACAGAAGTCATAAGAACCTCCATCTTTGAGTATATGGATAACATTCCAGTGTATTCTTTGGTAAAATTTCCTGCCAACTTCCCTAAGAGGAAATGCTGTTTTTTGGTTTGACTAACTTAAGAGTGAACTAGAGGCAACAGTTAATAATGCAAGCCTAATCCTAGACAAAATGATGTTCTGTTAACTATTGAAAAGAATGACCTCTCCACATATTTCAAACTTCCCACAGTAAGCATTTAACTTCTGAAAAGGTCTTTTTGAAAATAGTTTTCTTTTTCCTGTAATATCATAAAGAATGTCATATTAAGACTAAGAACTAGAGTTGGAAAAGGATGACCTGCTCAGAAAGGAGGATTTGAGGTCCAGTTAAAGTATATTCCTCAGCATCCCTAACACAATCAGAATCATATCTGAGAGTTAAGTAATACCTCCTCTTTCCACTACCCCCTTATATAACTGACCTAAATGTTATGATTCTAATGTTTTGGTGACTACTCTTGGCTATCCATAAGGAAAGCACATTTTAAATGCTCTTTAGGTCTTTTGGTATGGTTTAATTTATAAAAAAAAAATTAAAAGGCTAGCTTATATAAACTAATCAGATTGTTTTAACTATTAAGGTTAAACTTTAACATTTCAGTAATTTAATAAGAGAATTAAACTCTTGCCTTCTAAAAAACTAAAATATAATGCTGATATAAAGATTTTCATGAAGTTCAAAAATCAATAAATCTACCAATTATTGCATCCTGAAACTGTTTACCATCATACAATCAAATATAATGGGGTGACATATTTTTGAAAAGGGAACAACATATGGTTATTGTAAAACACTAATGAGCAAAAAACTCCAGGAGATAGTAAACATCAAAATACGTGAGATAATTTTCTACTAGGTTGATTATGTATCTATTAATACATTAGTATTTATGAAGAGAAGAAAATTCCAGAAGGAATATTTACTTTCATGGTATAAAAACCATAGCACTCAGAGACAAACTTTAATTCATTAAAAGTTAAACAGCCTAGTTTTCTGGCGTGTTTTGACAACAGTCTTCTGTGATTACTAAAGCAAGTTAAAAAAAAAAATCTAATAATACTTGGCATAGGGCTTCCCAGGTGGCTCAGTGAAGTATCCACTTGCCAATGTAGAAGATGGAGGAGATGCAGGTTCAATCTCTGGGTCAGGAAGATCCCTGGAGAAGGGAATGGCAACCCACTCCAGTATTCTTGCCTGGAAAATCCCATGGACAGAACTGAAAGGCTACAATCCATGGGGGGTCACAAAGCATCAGACACAACTGAGCACATATGCACACTGAGTAATTTATTCCAAATATGTTTATAATGGACCTAGGAACAAATCAAAACCATATATGAAAGTGATTAAATGAAATCCAACTAATACATCTTTTTTATACTTCGTTCTAGGAACTCCCAGGACTTTTAGAGGGAAGGCAGCATGGTAAAACTGGAAGAATACCTCTTCCAAGTCAAGATACTTGGGTTCGAGGCCACACCCTTGTGGAGGTCAAACTAGATAATCTCCTAACTACAAGTATTAGGGAAGAAAAATTATTCTATAAATGGTGTTGCAATAACTGAATAGCCCTCTGTAAGAAAACAAAACCAAAACTTGATGCCTACTTCACATCTTAAATAAATTCCAAATGTAACTAACCAAAATTCACTGAGAAAAAGAGAAATGTAAATTAAAATAATACTGAAATACTATTTTAACTTCCCAGATTGACAAAGACCAAAAAATTTTATATCACATTTTTGGCAAGAGAGTGAGAAATAGGCATTTTCATGTGATTGTAAATTGGTCCAACATCTCTGGAGGGCAATTTAGAAAGAAGTATCCAAATTAAAAAAGGTCCATAAGACAGACAGTAGTTTTACTTCTAGGAATTTATTTAATAGATAATTATGATTTTAGTAACATTTTGAAATGATATGTACATGATACCATGCTTCCCAGGTGGCTCAGTAGGTAAAGAATCTGCCTGCAATGCAGAAGGTTCTGGCAGGCATGGGTTTGATCCCTGGGTAGGAAAGTTTCCCTGGAGGAGGAAATGGCAACCCACTGTAGTATTCTTGCCTGGAGAATCCCATGGACAGAGGAGCCCGGTGGGCTACAGTCTATAGGATCACAAAGAGTTGGACAGGACTAAAGTGACTGAGCATGCACACATGTATGTAATAACAAGAGACTGGAAACAAATATGCATTAAAACTGGACTATTAAATGATATATTCATAACAGAATTACACACACGTTCCAGAAATCGAAAGAGTTCTTTCTAAACTGGTAAGGAAGGCTCTCAATATATCAAAATATTGTTAAAGGTTTGCATTGTTAAAGTAAAAACTAAGTTCATGCCATCCGGTCCCATCACTTCATGGCAAATAGATGGGGAAACAATGCAAATAGTGACAGACTAGTTTTGGGGGCTCCAAAATCATTGCAGATGACCACTGAAGCCATGAAATAAATAGATGTATGCTCCTTGGAAGGAAAGTTATGACCAACCTAGACAGCATATTAAAAAGCAGACTTTACTTTGTCAACAAAGGTCCATCTAGTCAAGGCTATGGTTTTTCCAGTAGTCATGTATGGATATGAGACTTGGACTGTAAAGAAAGCTGAACACCAAAGAACTGTGGTGTTAGAGAAGACTCTTGAGAGTCCCCTGGACTGCAAGGAGATCCAACCAGTCCATCCTAAAGATCAGTCCTGGGTGTTCATTGGAAGGACTGATGTTGAAGCTGAAACTCCCAATATTTTGGCTACCTGATGCAAAGAGCTGACTCATTTGAAAAGACCCTGATGCTGGGAAAGACTGAAAGCAGGAAGAGAAGGGGATGACAGAGGATGAGATGGCTGGATGGCATCACTGACTTAATGGAATGAGTCTGAGTAAACTCCAGGAGTTGGTGATGGACAGAGAGGCTTATGCTACAGTCCATGGGGTTGCAGAGTTGGGACACAACTGAACGACTAAACTGGAACTGTGCTATAATTCCTGAGTGAGGGTAGATAGAAACTGATTTTTTTTTCTATCAGTGACAAAACTATAGGACATACCTCACTAAAATGAAAACTGAACTCTGAACAAAAGTATGAGATTCAAGAAATGACAGTGAATGAAGAAAATGGTAACTCTATTGGTAAATTTAAATGAAAACTGGCTATTTAAAAGAAGTTTATTATTCAGTTTGAGGATAGTGTTTAAAAAACTACAGTAAAACTCTTAAGTCTAATAGAAATAACATAGAACATGGAGTGGGGAGGGATTACAGTTAAAGCTTTCTAACCAAGGCCACAACATATGGCTGTGTACAACTCCAGGGGACACCATTCACATTTGTGTACATGATTGTTTTGTATACTTAATATTAAGAAATACTCTGTCAAATGGCAGTAAAGTGTTTTAAAGTGACAGTTCTAATTTGTACAAAAATGTTTGGTTTACATTCATATATTGTTCAGAGTGACAGTGCCTATAGAAAAAATTTAAGGAAAAGACTCTTGTCACGAAAAGAATACAAATAGAATGCATCCAAATTAGCTGGGAGATATGAAACAGAAACAGACACCCAAATATCGAGAACAGACTTCTGGCTTTCAAGGGATGGGTGGAGTGGGAGTGGCAGAGATTGGGAGTTTGGGATGAGCAGATACAAATTAGTATATAGAGAATGGATAAACAAAAGGTACTACAATATAGCACTGAGAACTATATTTGATACCCGTGAGAAACCACAAAGGAAAAGAATATGAAAAAGAATGTATGTATGTATGTAATTGACACTTTACTGTACAGTAGAAATTAATACAACTGTAAATCAACTATACTAAAATGAAATAACAAAAATCTGTAGGGGAGAAAAAGTGGAATAAAAAAATCCATCTAAGAAAAAACGGTGGGAAGAAGGCAAAGAAAAGGTGACAAGAGAAATTACTAAACAAGATAGTAGAAATAAATCTAAATATGTGAGTAGTGACAAAGAATATACACTGATTAAGTTGTTAAAAGACAGTATTGGCATTAAATTTAATTTTTAAAAATCCAGCTATGTTGTTTATAAAGAAAAAAAAATAGATTGCTTAAAAGGATGGAAAAAGAACTGCTGAGGTAACACTTATCAAATGAAGCCTGAAGTCAAATCTGAAAATCAGTAAGGTGATAAAGATGTTTCTTCCTCTGATTAACACAGTATCAGTTCTAGATCTAGTGATTCAGTTCAGTGGCTCAGTCATGTTCAACTCTTTGCGACCCCATGAATTGCAGCACACCAGGCCTCCCTCGGAGAAGGCAATGGCACCCCACTCCAGTACTCTTGCCTGCAGAATCCCATGGATGGAGGAGCCTGGTAGGCTGCAGTCCATAGCGTTGCTAAGAGTCGGACACAACTGAGTCTTCACTTTCACGCACTGGAGAAGGCAATGGTAACCCACTCCAGTGTTCTTGCCTGGAGAACCCCAGGGACAGGGGAGCTTGGTGGGCTGCCGTCTAGTCGGACACGACTGAAGCGACTTAACAGCAGCAGGCCTCCCTGTCCATCACCAACTCCCAGAGTTCACGCAGACTCACGTCCATCAAGTCAGTGATGCCAACCAGCCATCTCATCTTCTGTCGCCCCCTTCTCCTCCTGCCCTCAATCCCTCCCTGCATCAGAGTCTTTTACAATGAGTCAACTCTTCGCATGAGGTGGCCAACGTATTGGAGTTTCAGCTTTAGCATCATTCCTTCCAAAGAACACCCAAGACTGATATCCTTTAGAATGGACTGGTTGGATCTCCTTGGAGTCCAAGGGACTCTCAAGAGTCTTCTCCAACACCACCGTTCAAAAGCATCAATTCTTCGGCGCTCAGCTTTCACAGTCCAACTTTCACATTCATACAGGACCACTGGAAAAACCATAGCCTTGACTAGACAGACCTTTGTGAATAGTTTCAAAACAATGATAAACCCAATCTTTGTAAGGCTGGTTCCTTCAGGTTTTTGTTTAAGTATCAATCCCCACTTTCTTGACCTCTTTACCATCTAATGCTAATAAATAAAGTCCTTTATTATAATCATGTATTGAATGATTGTTTATTATCTGTCTTTCTTAACAGAACATAAACTCCATGAGGGCTGGGAAGTACAAGTTTTGAAGACTCAGAGAATTACTCAAAACATTCATCTAGGCAATAGTGTGATGAAATCCAGGTAACTCCTTCTGAGAACTGATCTTGAGACAAAATGTTGGCTCTTGTACAGCAGTTATTTAGTGATGTATCTCACAGGTATGTGGGGGATGAGTGACCTATGCCACATGGTTGAAAGAACTATGAAAAGAACTTAAAAAAGGCTACCTCCAGATGTTAATCTACTCCTTTCCTTCAACCTGAATAACATCTGGTCTCATACATGCTTTAAGCTATCCTTTTATACTCTGTGTTAGTATTTAATATAATTCCCTCTTTGACTAAAAACAATGGAATGATGTTGAACTCAGAGGAACCAACCAACTAGGTACTGTAGAAATTACTAGTAAAGGGAATTCCCTGCCAAGCCGGTGGTTATGACTTTGAACTTCCAATACAGGGGGTGGGTCTGATCGCTGGTTGGGGAACTAAGATCCTATAAATCACATGGCACAGCCAAAAAAAAGAAAAGAAATTAGAATAAATTTGAGCAGAGTATCAAAATTCAGCAGAAAACTTAGCTGGTCCTTTTACCTGTTTGGTAGGTAATGAATGTGCATGGGCATTAGACCTAACGCAGACCCAGCTGGCTTCAAAACAAAAGACTAGGATGAAAGACTAAGATGAATGTCAATAGGACATTCACGAAAGAATATGTTTGTCTATATGTTGCAACTCTTGCTTCAGCTGCAATTTTGCAAACTACAAATAAAATTAACATGTGAATATGAAGTTAAAAAAGGAAGAACAACACATAAAAGGTCTATGAACTCCTTTTCCCATCTCCTGAACATTAGGCATCTCATGGGGGTACTTCTTACAAACTTCTTTTTCTTTCCAGTGGAACTTAAATGGTATGTTGGAGAAATTACAGCTTTGTTATGTAATTCCACTCTACATGGAATAAAGGGGAAACTATGTATCTTAATACCAGAAATGTGAATAAACTATTATAAACTGTAACTGTATAATTTCTTGCCATTCTAAAGAATAAAAAAAGTTTTGCTAGAATCCCACTGCAGAAATATTATACCGTTATTAATAATTATTAATATTTAAAATGATAGATGTCTTCCTCGTCTATTATGATGCTGCTGCTGCTGCTAAGTTGCTTCAGTCTGGAAACATGAAATTATATTATGCTGATACAGTAGGAAGCATAGCCTGTGAAGCCAGTTAGAGTGTTTGATTTCTAGCTTGGCCATTTCCTAGACACGTGATTTGGGGCAAAATCTGAATTTCAGTTTCCACATTTGTAAAATGGGAACATTACCTATCTCCTAGAGCTGTCTGGAAATTAAACAATAATAAGCCCCAAATGGGAGTTTCCTCCTCCTTTAACCCTAACCTCTAGAATCAATGCTATTGAATAGAACTTGATGGGAAGATGGAAATGCTCTATAAAGCACACTGTTTGGGCACTTGAAATATGGGTAATATGGAGAAACTCAATTCATGTGGCTTGTGGCTACCATACTGAACAGCACAACATAAAGCCATGAAAGTATGTTTCTCTGAGGCTTTAAATTCTTATGGGAACCAGGAGAGGGTATAAAAATAACAGATTCTCTATATATCTCAGAATGCAGTTTATCTGAAATAGAGTAGACAGGCTTTGTGGTCAAATATATCCGGATTTGAATACCATGTCTGTGTGATCCAAGCCAATTTACCCCAAATTCCTAAACCCCGAGCTCTCTTAAGGATAGGAATGTTCACTAACCTCACTGAAGCATTATGGAGATGGAGATGACAAATTAATTGATTTGATGTAGCAGTTGCTTAACAAATTGCTTCCCTTTCCTCCCATATTCTTTCTTACATGATCACTTTCCTCACACACTGGCCAAGTGCCTGAACTGTTACAAAACTTAATATTGACAAATGTAGTTAATGCCAATTGTTTCCCAATGTCTGTTTACTCCACTAAATTAAACTGCCAACATTTTAAGAGCTCAAACTTTAAAAATTATGACTAAAAATAAAAATAACTTCAACACAGAAAAAGCCTCACAAATAATCTTTTAACTCTAAAACCATTATTGAGAACTGGGAGTGGATATTGGCCAAGTGAAGTGAAGTGAAGTCGCTCAGTGGTGTCCGACTCTTTGCAACCCCATGGACTGTAGCCTATCAGGCTCCTCAGTCCATGGGATTTTCCAGGCAAGGGTACTGGAGTGGGTTGCCATTTCCTTCTCCAGAGGATCTTCCCAACCCAGGGATCGAACCTGGGCCTCCCGCACTGCAGGCAGATGCTTTACCGTCTGAGGATATTGGCTAGCCTCCCTAAACTCATTCTTTCAAGCTACAAAGTCTCATATTAGGATTTTTACTTCTGAATTACTCTGCTACAAAATTCCTTAATTGATTTGAGGATAAAAAAAATTAAAATAAAAACTGAATTTGTTTTATAGCCCAAAATTTTGCTTCAAGACCTCTGGAAAATGTTAGATCTCCTCTTAATGTGAAATACATTCCAAATCCATAAGTTGATCTAACTTTAAGGTTCCTTTCAATAAAAAAAAATTCCGAATATCTGTTTAGGTTGTTCAAAACTACTTAGAAATAACGGGGTATCACTCTGCCTGTTCGTCAGGAAGGACCTGGAAATCAGTGAAAGCTAACCTAAAACTGAGTCCTCTGTTGTCATCTGAAGGGAACCCCCTCACTGGCTCAAGCCACACAAAGGCTATCTATATTATAACTATGACTCTTATCTTAATTTAAAAATTTCTGTTGCAGAACATTTGCCACTGGGTGCTGCCAAATTGTGTCCATGGCTGTCTCTCTTAGCTATTTTCAGATAGTGGCAAGGCATTAATGGTGAGGACTGATAGGCTTCTTTGCACTAAACACTTGGTTGCTTCACTGTCCATTTAGACAGGGGCTACAAAAGCAGAGTTTTTAGTCTGGGTAAGTTCTGTATTAAAAACCTAAACCTGTACACAATTTCTAATCACTGAATACATAATACTGTGTAAATTCTTGATTTAAAAAAATTAACTAATTTGGTCTGTTCTTTTAAATATTGTCCTTTGGCCCCACTGTCTTACCCACATTTAAGTAAACAAAAATGTATTAACTGTTTCAGGTGATATGAGTGGGTAGACATCTGGTTTTCTTATTATACAAGAAGCAAGTACTTTATAAGCTATCTGTGACTTCGTTGGATTGAATGTAAATATATACACAAAATACAAGCAACTAAGAAATATAGTTCAACATGTTTGTTGTTACTGGGTGTAGAATCTCCCATTTCTCTTCTCTAATCCAATTAACAAACAACAAGCCAAAACACTTCTAAAATATCTTCCGTCCACTAAGCACATAAATTATAAGTGTATAGTTGCAGGTGTCAATAAACATCATGGACTAACAGATTAGAGGAAACCAACTTGTTTTTAGATTTGCCATCCCTTTGACTTTAAGACTTGGATGTCCTTTTAAATAACAGGTCACTATAGGTCTCTAATTTTATTTACTTTTACTGTAGTAACTCTTTAAAAGCTCAGAATAACTACACAACCAGCATGTACAATGTTGCTCAATTTTATGGTATGCCAACAGGTTTCACGAGTCTGAACTGAAACGTTTGCTATAACTACACTGTTGGTTTCTAAACCAACCACCTTACATACACAGTTCTCTGAAAGCAAAGCTTTAGAAACATTTAACTTGCAGAACTGGTGCATGCTGATATGAATTTATAGCTGTTTTATAAAGTTCTTTTTCCTCAGTGAAAACAAAGTAAGTGATAATCAACGTGTATTTGAATACTTGCCTTCCTGCTACAAAAAAAAAAAGAAACTGGACAAGCACGCCTGCTGGGTATATGAGTTCCACCTCAAAACTCAGGGCGAATAACCTTGCCAGTATTTATTAGGATCTGCATTCTGATCAGCCTCATCCCTCATATACTGTTAATCTTGGAAAGCATCTTTGTATCAAAACTGGTTTTAAGAAAAAAGTCAAGGTGCTGCATATGGGACCGGATTTAATAGATTTCTAGAAGGCTGGGACTTGGAACTACGTGTACTTAAACGTGGCCTTATGGGGACTAATGGATAAGCGCTCTGTGGCGAGCGCGCACACACACAGACACACAAGTAAAGAAAGTTGTGAATTACAGGGTCTAAAACTTTAGGTTCCTACTTCAGAAATCTTCCTTCTTTCCCCCCAACGATTCCAGAAATCAGAAAGCTCAGTAAAGGCTGAGGGCCAGCGTGACTGGCGACAACTAAAAGGATTTTGAAAAATTCAGCCCAAGAAAAGGCTGAGAGGAGAAATGGGATAGGAAAAAGATGAAAACTCAGTGTCGCTCGGGCGACACTGGGATCCGAATTCGAGGGTTAAACACCGGTGGGGCCCGCGGCTGGGGCGTGTGGGGGGCAGGCCGTCTCAGGTGCGGCAGATACGGCTCGGGGGTCCAGATGTCGAGAAGGCTGGCAAACTAACCCGGTGCCCATAGGCCTCCCCATCAGAAGGGGGTCGAGCTTGAGCTGCAGGGGGTCCTCACCCTCCCCTTCCAACTCCTCCTCACCCGGGCCGTAGAACTTGCTGCCTTTGGTCACGTCGAAGACTTTCCCATTGACCGCAAGCAGGATGCGCGGGTTGCGAGACCCGTCGTACTGGCGCAGCTGCTCCAAGCTGAAGTCCCGCTTCTTCATACGAGGCAAAGAGGCAGCGGGGCTCTCTTCGCCCGCTCCGGCCCCGGCGCCCAGACCCCGCCGCCCCCAGCGCACCCACAGCCGGTAGGCCCCCAGCAACACCAGCGCCACAAGCGCCACGTTCAGCAACATCTCCCCACCCCCCGTCAGAAGCGCCAACGCCGTTGCCGACCAGCCGCCCCCTTCTGTTGCCGCTCCCGGCCGCCCGGGCTCTCGCTACTACCGTCGCTGCTGCTCTCGCTGCCACTCCCCAGGGTGCCTAAATTCACGTCCCCATCACCCGCCGCCATCACTGCCCGCCAGCGCCTTCCTCCTCCTCCCCGCCCCCTGCCCTCCCCAACCCCACGGCCGACCCCGCCCATATGGGGCTTCCTAGCCAATAACGTGAGGGTAGGGGGCGGGGTCAGGCCGGCTCCCGATTGGGTGTTTACGCGGTAACGTTGACTTGGGTCTCTCCCTCTCCCTTCCTTTTGCTGGCCGTGCTCGCGTGCGACGCCCCGCCCACCTCGCCCCACACTTCCCTGCTTTCGCCTGTCTCCTCCTCTAGTTGAAGTACAAGAGAGGGGCGGGTCTGAAGCGAAGATGCTGCGCCGGCCGCGCGCGCGCGTATGGGCGGGGCGAGGCTACGGCGCGTGCGCGGGTTCCGGGGCGCCACGCGCTCTCCTTTCCTCTGCAAACCCTGTGGGAGTTACGGCCTGCCCAGTGCTCCGGCAGTGCGCATGCGCCCACGAACCCCGCCCCTTCCTTGGTCTGGGTTTGCGTCCGCCAGCTCCCACCTCTTCGCCGACGTTGCGCGTGAGAGTCTCACGTGCGCTGAGGCGGCTGCTGAGGCGGCTTCTCTCAGACACCTTTCCGAGGGTGCGGGCTAGTGGTTAGTGAGAAGCTGCGACACAGTTTTAACCGCTTCGAGCCCCGAAAAGGGGTGTCTTTTTCTCTCGTGGGCGGCGTCACGTCTGTCCAGAAGCCCGGAGCGTGGACGCGCAGGCCAAGCTACGGCCCAGAAGATTTGGCTACGAGCTGAAGTCGCCTGGCGCCAAGAGAGTGCGTGGAACTCGCACTGGGATTGTTTGGCGAAAGAAATCTCCATGCTGTCTTCGAGGACACCGAGTAGCCACTTCCCAGTGGTTTTCGCCAAGGCTGCTCCTGTAGAACTTACTTTCACATTTTAGACGAAAGGTGTTATTCTTTAAGTCGCACTCACTGGGGCAGTAGGGAAGTGGATGGGTGAGGTGGTCGTTCAGTTCGCTTATTTAGCTTAATCTACAGTTCCATCTACCTAGGTCTTGGTAGTCTTTTAACCTTTCGAGCCCTTAAAATTTCGGCGTAAATGTCACCTCTGAACCCTTTTACTGAGCCCCTCACCACACGCTCTGAACTCCTTTGTTGTGCTCCCTCTCGCCCTAGTTTGTTTTGTGTCACTAGTTCCCCGACCCCTACCCCCTCGCTGTAAACTACCCTTGTGGTGAATGAGGTGTGTCAAGGGAGTAACAGTTTGCCTTTAATCTTGAGGAACCTGTGGAATCGAGAAGTGGGCAAACTGGTGGGCTTGTCATACCATACCGTATGGTATGCTAATTAGGGAAACAGCAAGTGGTCCACTTTGGCTTTAAGTCTGGAAAACTAAGCTTGTAATCTTAGTATCGTGGGATTGGCTTGGACTTTACATTGCTGGTGCTTCCCTGTTGGCTCAGAGGGTAAAGCGTCTGCCTGCAATACAGGAGACCTGGGTTCGATCCCTGGGTCAGAATAGGAGTAAAAATTGTCCCAGACAAACCTCATGTAGTCATCATAAGCTTAGAGATTAAGAGAAATCAAAGCTACCTTCAGTTCAGTTCCGTTCGGTCGCTCAGTCGTGTCCGACTATTTGCGACCCCATGAATCGCTGCTCGCCAGGCCTCCCTGTCCATTACCAACTCCTGGAGTTCACTCACACTCAGATCCATCGAGCCCGGGATGCCATCCAGCCATCTCATCCTCGGTCATCCCCTTCTCCTCCTGCCCCCAATCCCTCCCAGCATCAGGATCTTTTCCAGTGAGTCAACTCTTTGCATGAGGTGGCCAAAGTACTGGAGCTTCAGCTTTAGCATCATTCCTTTCAAAGAAATCCCAGGGTTGATCTCCTTCAGAATGGACTGGTTGGATCTCCTTGCAGTCCAAGGGACTCTCAAGAGTCTTCTCCAACACCACAGTTCAAAAGCATCAATTCTTCGGTGCTCAGCCTTCTTCACAGTCCAACTCTCACATCCATACACGACCACTGGAAAACCCATAGCCTTGACTAGATGGACCTTAGTTGGCAAAGTAATGTCTCTGCTTTTGAATATGCTATGTCTTTTCCAATGAGTCAACTCTTCGCATAAGGTGGCCAAAGTACTGGAGCTTCAGTTTTAGCATCATTCCTTCCAAAGAAATCCCAGGGTTGATCTCCTTCAGAATGGACTGGTTGGATCTCCTTGCAGTCCAAGGGACTCTCAAGAGTCTTCTCCAACACCACAGTTCAAAAGCATCAATTCTTCGGTGCTCAGCCTTCTTCACAGTCCAACTCTCACATCCATACACGACCACTGGAAAACCCATAGCCTTGACTAGATGGACCTTAGTTGGCAAAGTAATGTCTCTGCTTTTGAATATGCTATCTAGGTTGGTCATAACTTTTCTTCTTTTAATTTCATGGCTGCAGTCACCATCTGCAGTGATTTTGGAGCCCCCCAAAATAAAGTCTGACACTGTTTCCACTGTTTCCCCATCTATTTCCCATGAAGTGATGGGACCGGATGACCTGGTAAAAAGGATGTGGTGCCAGTGATGGAAACAGGGAGCTTGGGAAAAACTGGTTTTTGGAGGAAGATGACTATAGCAGTCCCAGGTGTCACATAGTTCATACAACATCAGTGGACAGAAATCTCCCCAGAGGCTTCGTAGCAGGTCACTCCTTATAGGTTATTTTTCCAAAGTTGGGCTGTTAGCTAGTTTCTAAACCAGTTACTGACAAAGAGCATAGGATTACCTTGATTCGTTAGTGTTTTTCTGGCTTTTCACAGTTCTTACACAGAAATGTGGACATTTAGCATCTCTGGTGCCTTCCTACTGAATGTCAGTAGCGATCCCAGACATTGTGACACCAAAAAAAAAAAAAAAAGGCAAAACAAAAGAAAACCAACCAATCCAAACCAAAAAACCCTCTTTCCCTCATCCCCCACACACCCCCTCAAGAGATGATACTGGTTAAGAACCACTGGTTTAGACCAATTGGAATTTATTTTGGAACTGAGTTAGGTGTTATAGATTTTTTGTTTGTTTGTTTCTGATTGGTTTGGAGGGAAGAGAGGAGTCAAAAAGTATTGAAGTTACATTGTCAATGAAATGGCAAAGAGAGGGAATATTGAATAGGTAACTAACATTGTCTGTCATGAGAATTAAACATTTTCTTTTATATTCTTGATAAATATCTCAGTTTTACACTTGAAACCTTTCTCTTTTTTCTTTTCTTTTTTAGGTCTTCTCCCCCCACCTCTCCCCCCCCCGACAGGAAAATCTCTCTCCCAGTAGGATACTCTTGCTTTGAATACTGCAATAGCTTTCAGACTGGTGGCCTGCTCTGTCTTTCCCTCAATTCCTACATGGACTAGTCATGTATACTGATTTTCCTTTACTCCTTTATCTCCAGTGCTGCTCACCTAACTCAGAAACTCTACTGGCACTCTGTAAATCCACAAATGGCTTCCCTGCCTTTCCCTTACAAATGTAATCCAGTGCTTACTAATTAATTTGTCATCTCTGTGGAAGATATACCTCTTTAAGCTTGACTCCTCTCTATGAGGTATTAATACTAACCAATAAATGTTTCCATTCTTTTCTCAGACAGGTAGCCGACTTGCATCTCCCTGCTCCTTTGAACTCAGCATGGCCGCTGAAATGTGATTGAAGTGATCTGTGTCACTTGCAAGCAAAAGTGATTAATATAGGAACCTGTGCACAGTTTCCCATGTCTCCTTTTGGCATAGTGACTGAATGTTTTAGTTATATATTGCTGCATAACAAACCATCCCAAATCTTAGTAACTTAAAACTATAACCATTTCATAATCTCCCTTGGTTTTGGGGGTTGAATGGCAGTTGTCTCATCTTGCTTGGGGTCTCTCATGTGGTTCTAGCCAAGTATTGTCCGGCTGGAGTAATTTGGAGGTGTGATAGGGATGCTTGAATGACTGAGCCTTTCTTTTCCCAGTGTTATTCCAGGGCGTCACTTCCCATGGCTTCTCCTGCAGAGTAGACTTCTTACATAGTGGCTCAGGACTCTGAAAACTGCAAAATTTTCAGATCCTTCCAGTCTATATCCAAGACTTAGGTGTGGAAATAACATTCTATTGGTTAAGGCTGTCATAGGGCCAACTTAGTTTCAAGGGGAGGGGAAATAAAGTCCACTTCTTGATGGGGACTTGGGAGAAGACTGACAAAGAATTTGTAGCCTTATTTAATCTACCACCCTAACAGTGTTCCACATGGTGGCTGCTTTCATCAGCCAGGGTCTGAGAGTCAGAACGAAGTGGAAAAGAGTCCTTAGTTAACACACATGGTTGTATGAGTGAGAAATACGTTTCTGCTATACTAAGTCACTGAGATATTTGGGGTTGTTTGGTAGCAAATGAAGACTGATCTAATACAAAAATTGGTACTGGATGTAGAGAACTGCTGTAACAAAAACCTAAAATATATGGCATTGACATATATGAATGTTACAAATGTTGGTGGTTGGTTGTTAGACAGCATCCAGCTCTGATTCACTAAGGAATCTCTCAGCAAACAGCCTAGAAATTTGAGCTGAATAAATATTTCTTAAATAAGAGAGACTGTTTCTTATGATTCTGTTCTTTTCTCTATTTTAGGAGAAAACACTTCTTTCCCACATCAGATGTTTCTTGAAGTATGGAGGGGGTGCCACTAACATAACACTTGATACTTTATTCCAGCACTTCTAGCAAGTTTCCTGATGTGTAAGTTTGGCATGTGCAGCCCACCTTCCTCTCTCTTTTCTCATGGGAGCCAGGCCGCCCACAGAAAGTATGCTTTCTACTCTGCTGCTTCATACCACAAGTTTTACAGTGGTTTGCCCATGCCGAGGGTGGCCTGCCTAGGCCAAGGGAGGCTTGGGGTAAGCTTAATAGTTTAAGTGCTCTGGGGGAAGGGAAACTTCAGGCTGAAGCTAAGTTCACTGGCAAGAAGTGATAAAATCTGTTATTTGAACTTAAGTTCACAAGAGCAAGAGAGTTAACAAGTTGGACGTTAATAATTTTGGACTTTAACATGAAGTCTGTCCTGATTACTTTGGGCTGTAATTCAGCAGAACAAGATAATGTAATTTCTGGGCTTTTCATTTCTTGCTGGAAAATTCATATTGGGAGGAGATCATAATCAGATTAAAGACATCTTTTTGGCTCTTAATTTTTAGAGTATTTTTATGTTACCATTTGATCTTGTTCCAATAATGTTGAACAAGATAGTGGGACATAATTTGAAGTGCCAATAGAACAAGTTGTGAATTACAGCTCCCATGTACAGAATAACATGGGAGCTCTTTTAATTGGTGTACTGTTCTGACTCAGTCAGGGCGTTCTGACAACAAAACCTACAGTTTATCAGTGGTCCCATGAGATTCCACAAAAGAAGTGAAATTAGTACTGAAGTGGTCTTATGAAGATGAGAGCAGGACTACCCCAACTAACTGCTGACTTCTTACCCAAGGGAGCTAACCATATCCCAAGGTAATCTCAGTGGGTAAGCTTGAAAGGGTTAAGGGAATGATCTTCATACATTTATACTAACATACCACCCAAAATAATTTTTAGCTTCACATGTAAAAGTTTTGTCCTTAGTGGCAAAAAATGTAATTTCTGTATAATGTAAATATGACTATTTTAAAGTAAAAAGGTTTATGTTACTTAAAAATGCATTTAGTGAAATTAAATCCAATAGAAATTGAATACGCACATCTCCATTTTTACAGAAATTTTGCATTCTCTGTCTTTTGGGGGAGTGCTTTGCCATGGGATCTTAATTTACCCACCAAGGATTGAACCTTGCATTGGGAGTACAGAGTCTTAAGCACTGGACTGCCAGAGAAGTCCCTACATTCTTTTTTTTTTCTCTTTTAATTTGTATTTTTACTTTACTTCCCCACAAAAGTCTTAAAAATATATTTTATGCTCAAATGTATTTTATTGCCTACCCTGTCATTTTTTTTTTAGGTGATTACAAAGTTGTTTATAATTTTTTTAAAGTTCCAAAACTTTCTAAAATTTGTTTCAGATTGAGTTATTATTATAATTATTACAATGAAATGGATGTAACTCCCTTTCTCCAATTAGTTCCTGAATATAATTTTCTGGTGTGCTGTGTGCTCAGTTGTGTCTGACCCTATGTGACCCTATGAATTGTAGCCTGCCAGGCTCCTCTGTCTATGGGGATTCTCCAGGCAGGAATACTGGAGTGGGTTGCCATTTCCACCTCCAGGGGATCTTCCAGACCCAGAGATCAAACTTTTGTCTCCTGCGTTGCAGGCAAATTCTTTACCACTGAGCCACTTGGGAAGCCCGATTTTCTGCTAGGACACAGAATAAGAAAAAGTGTTGGGGGACTATTAGGCGTGGGGCTTACAAAAGATGAATAAATGATTGTTGTTCAGTGCATTATTTGCAACAGTGTTTGGGTAAAATAAATGAGTATAGACTTACTGTATTCAATAATCTTCAGATGAAAACTAGTGAAAATATTTTCTCCCATAAGTCTGAATAATTGTTCAAAAAGCACTGCAAAACATTAATGTATCTCTGAGATATGTTCCTTTTATATGTAATGCTGATCTGTTGGATGGAAGTTTGGAATTTTTTAACATCCTTTTCCTTGAAATTATCTGAAAATGCAATTGAGACACAGGAGAAAGACACAGAGTTCTCTCTCATTATTGAGTAGATATACCTTGTAACTGACTGATATTTCCCAGAATGTTTTCCACAGATCTTTCATTTTTGAATTCTGAGAGAGATATATGGAGCATGAAACTTTACTGTGAGTTTGTTACCCATATGAAGTAGGGCTCAAACTCCTTCAGAATTCCTTTTTGTTATATCAACAGTTTTCTTTAACACTATCAGGGAATGGAAGAGGAAATGGTATTAGACAAAAATGATCATAACTCTTGCCATCCCACTCTGCAATATATCTGAACTCAGAACATTCCAGCCCAGACCAAAATACTCAGTTTCTAACGCCATGCTTTTTTCTTAATAGAAATATATTTAAGATAAGGAAAGAAAGCCAAGAAATCTCCTTGCTACTTATGATACATTGATTAAAGTAAATATTGACGTCAGTATTCAGAATTATTCCTTTGTCTGGTGCCTTAGAAGCTTTTTGCACATGGGAGCAATTTGTCATAGTAGGATCTGGGATGGGTGAGAGGATGCCTGTCTTTTATAAGTGAGAAAAGAATGATTTTAAAATGGAATTAGAAAAATTGAATTGAAATGACATCTCAACCTCACTAATATTTTAAACAACTCAATTTTAGGAAAGAGTAGGTGAAAGTTGATAATATTATCTGTGCTTGTATTCCCCTTGGAAAGTAGAATTCCAGGGTAGACTTATTCCAGTTTGTAGATTACCAGGTTAAGAGAATAAAATTATGGGGCAGTGTGGTGTAAGTTGCAGGTTTTATTAACATTCTTGGCATCTTGGGCCAGCCCTTTCTCTTTCCTATTGAGTAAGATGCTAGTGAAGAAGTGGGTGAGAAAGGTCAGCCCTTTGGCTAGTCTTAATCTTGGGGCCAGGCTACCAGGAATCATGACTTATAGTATATTCCTTTTTGCTGCAGAATTTATAAAGACAGATCTTTGGAGTAGGTGGGCAGGAGTTTCTCTCGTCCTGCTGTGCCAGTCAACACTCCATTGTAAATCTGCTTTGTCCTAGGGATCAGTGTTGGAAGGCCCACTGGTGCCATCTTGCCTCCAGGATCAACTTTATCAGTATGAGTGGTGTTCTCAGCTGTCTACTCTTTTTCCTGTTTTTCAGTTGACTTACAACTTGGTAGGAAGAGTCCCCTAAAGGTTCTCAGTCTTTATCAGTGCTATTCATATTAACACAGCAAATACTACTGTGAATTTTCCTAGAAAAAGTCAAGAAATTATGTTCAATCCAGCCTATTTTTTTCTAATAATCTTTCATATGTGTTTTATAGGTTTATACATATTAATGAGCATAGTTTGTTTTCAAAATTTTTTCTAAAGGACTGTTATTGGGTGGTATATAGTACATGAGAAGAGTTAAGTTCAGGAGAAAGATAATTGCTCAATAGCCTTAAACAATTGGTTCTTTAAGACACACTATTGGCAGAGTTTCATATAAGGTGAATGAATACATTAAGGGGTTGACTCTAAGGAGATCAGTCTTGCCATTCTTCCTGTGCTGTAAGTTACTTGGCCTGCTCTGCCTTTTAATATTCATAAAATCATAATATAAAAGATGGCCCTCATATGAGAAAATATAAGACAAAATAAATATCTGATAACTATAACAGAAGCTCTGAGCCTTTAGATCTCTAATATTTCAGGGGAAATAACACTTTTTAAAGGGACCCAGTCTTTGCTTTGTAAGCAACTTGGGTCTTTAGAAAATGAGCTGCTTTTTAGATTAAAAAAAAAAAAAGATTAAAGCTTTAGTTTAATGCAGAATAAACTGTTCTTGAATCTTCTGTCATAAATTGGCATGCATAATTCAAATATTGTCATAAGCTAGTGGAAATTTTGACTGGCTTTGACTTTGTTATGGTTACTGAAAGGAGGTTCTCCAGCAGAACACAGATTTTTATTGGCAAGCAGGTACAGGAATTTCTGATAAGATGAATCAAAAGATCACTGCTTTGATTCTTCTTTTTCTCTTGTCTGCAACATCCGATCAAAGATCAATCCTGTTGATCCCACCTCCAAAATATTATTCCAAATTTGACTGACCACTTCTCACCATGTCTGCTGCTACCATCTTGGTACAAGCCATCAATAGCTCTCATTTAGTCCATGACAGCAGCCTCTTGTCTGGCTCTTGAGTTGCAACTCTTACCTTCATAGAGTTTACTTTCAGTCATTAGCCATTTAGCAATATAAATCAGATTATCACTTCCTTACCTATACTTCACTGATGTTTTTACCTTGCAATTAAAATCCAAACTCATAATCACGGCCTTTATGATCTGTTCCACACCTACCCTCTGATTGCTCTTGAGTTTCGTTCCTTGCTCTTTGTTCTCCAGTCAGATTGGTTTTTTGTCTTTGAGTGCTCCAAACTCATTCCTATCTTTGAGATTTTGCATTTGCTCTTTTTCAGGCCTGGAATTATCTGCTCCCCGATTTTCTCATGGCTGATTCATTCTTGTTGCTTAGGTCTCAGCTAAAATGTCCATCCCCTGGCAAAGGAAATGGCAACCCACTCCAGGATTCTTGCCTGGAGAATCACATGGGCAGAGGAGCCTGGTGGGCTATAATCCATGGGATCACACAGTCGGACACGACTGAAGCGACTTAGCACAAAATGTCCATCTCTCAGAGAAGCCTTATCCTGACAACACTAAAGAGCCTGTTACCCCTTTCCCCAAACTTTCATTTCCTATTCTGCTTAGTTGTTTTCACAGTATTTGATTCTGCCTGAAAATATCTTATTTTTCACATTTTTTATCTATCTCTCTGCTAACCTCCAGTAGAATGTGACTCCATGATGTGTAGAGCTCATCTGTCTTGTTCCTTGCTATACTCTCAGAACTTGCAATGAAGGTTGTCATTTAGTGGAAGTTTATTGAATATTTGCTGGATGAATGAAAGACCCAAGTCCAGATGTAGCCCGAGGGGGCCTCCCAAGAGGCCTTTGCATTAGTAATTTACCATAGTTCAGGGTTGTGGCCCTTTGTTTTAAATGCTCAGATGTCAGCTTTTGCCAGGCATGGAGTTTTTTTCCTCAAGGGCAGAACTTATATTAGCCAAAGTATAAGACTGACATATAAAATCCATATGCCAATTTATTAGTTTTCAGTGAGCAGTCATTTGGACCCAGACTTGGCTATGGACTGACATACATAGGATAGGGCATTAAATGAGAAATTTTGGGGGAAAACATAGAATACAAAAAAGGAGAGATAGTTAGATGTCTTATGTGTTTCAAGATGTTCATCTAACAAGCGTTTATATATTTCTGACTTCAGTCTGTGTCCTGTGCTATTCACTGAAGAATCAACAAGGAATACTATTAAGCACCAGTTCTTTTGGATCTGCAGTTTAGTTGGAGAGGCAGACGGCAAACCAACAATGAAAAACCAATGTCAAAATTTCTCTTTTTAGGTTAATGCCAGGGTGACATAGAAGGGCCTTGAAGGGAAACTGAGCCTTGGGGGATCAAGCCTTGGAGCTTCTCAGGAGATAGGGTTATTTGAACCAAGCTCTGAGAAGTCAGTCAGGCAGAACAAGGCAGCAGGCGGTGGGGTGGCTGGGAGGAAGGGCACTGCGGGCAGAAACGCCAGCCTGAGCAAAGATCTGGAAGCTGGAGAGAGCACAACTTTCTAAGAATTAAAAGTAGTTCAGGGAAGTGGGATGAGAAGCCTGGCTTTCAGACTTATAGACCTAAGTGTGTGCGTGTGTGCTCTGTGTGATCCCATGCTCTGCAGCCCACCAGGCTTCTCTGACCATGGAATTCTCCAGGCAAGAACACTGGAGTGGGTTGCCATTTTCTTCTTCAGGGATCTTTCTCATCCAGGGATCAAACCCGTGTCTTCTGCATCTCCTGCTTTGCAAGTGGATCCTTTACTGCTGAGCCAAGGGGGGAGCTCCTCACAGACCTAAGTAGGTCCGGAGTTTATCCCTATAAAAAGAGCCACTGAAAGTTTTTGTTTTGGTGGAGGGGCAGAGTACATTTTTAACCCTGCCAAAGTAGAGCTGATACTTTGCATTCCTTTTTTTTCCTCAAAGACTTTCTATGAATATCTAGAGAAAGTCTACTCTCCTTTTCTGAGAACACACGATCCTTCATTTACCCAGCCTGCTGCTTCCATTGCACACTATACTCCAGACACACCAAACTTCTCAGATTCCAGATTCACTTCCCAGTCTTTATGCTTTTGTATGCCATCTCCTGCTATCACCCTCACTCACACCATTTTCAAAAAATGTTGTTGGATTAGTCCTCCAAACTGTAAAAGCAATATATGTTCTTTGCAACAGGACAGACAACCCAGAGATGTGCAAAGAAAGAGTTTGCACAAAAACTTTCTTTTCTTTTCAGTACCACACATACAAACGTAGTGTGCTTTGAAATATATATACTTTCAACTAAAAATATCTATGCTATAAAATTTGTATAGTTCTCTCCTGCTCTCCCAACAGGATATCCAATGTTTGCTGAATGCCAGGCCCTATGCTTTATTGTATTTATGCCACAACTACCATATAAGGTAGGTACTGTTATCCCCAGTGGGTAGACAAGGAAATGAGATGTAATTAATTTGCCCTAGGTTGCAAAGATAATGGGAGCAGCAATTTGAACTTGAGCAATGTGGCTCTCAAGTCCACTGCTTTTTGCTGTCTTCCAAATAATGCTATTTTTGTTCATTTCAGTATATAATATTTTTATGGAGGTCCAGACTTTGGGCTATAGCCAATAGGGTTTCTAAGAGTCGGACACAACTGAGCGACTTCACTTTCACTTTTCACTTTCATGCATTGGAGAAGGAAATGGCAACCCACTCTAGTGTTCTTGCCTGGAGAATCCCTGGGACAGGGGAGCCTGGTGGGCTGCTGTCTATGGGGTCGCACAGAGTCGGACACGACTGATGTGACTTAACAGCAGCAGCAGACTTTTTTCAATTCTTCTGTTGATGAATGTTGAGGCTGTTTTTGCCACTTAAAATGCCTCGATATGTAATTCTCCAAAGTGGGATTTGAGGTCAGAGGTCATACTTATTTTTAAATCAGCGCATGGCCAAATTATTTTCCAGGATTGTGCAGCATTTTTATATTCCCCAAAATCATGGGATAGTAATGTCTGTTCCTCACTAGTTCTGATGATACTGATATTTTTAGGTTTGGTGTTTTTTTTGGGGGGGAGAGTTTCTTTGGTTAGTAGGAACAGTGCACATTTGTTTTGATTTGCAAGTTTCCTGACTATAGATGAATTTGAGAATTTTTCTGTGTGTTTTGAGATATTTGCATTTCCTGTTCCATGATTTGTCTATTAATTTCCTCTCGGGTTCATATTTTCTGTTGGATTGTTTGTCTTTGATCATTTTGGGGGGATGGAACATATTTATAGTAGTAGTAGTATTAACCCTTTTTCTGACTTATGTTCAAATATTTTCTCCTCTTGGTTCATTTGCCTTTTTAAGGCATCCTTTAGTTTAATTGGTTTGTGCTCAAATCTGTTGGTCTTTCCCTCATGGCTTTTGAGCTTCTTGGATTTAACAGGTTTTGCTGCTGCTGCTAAGTGATGTCCAACTCTGTGTGACCCCATAGACAGCAGCCCACCAGGCTCTCCCGTCCCTGGGATTCTCCAGGGAAGAACACTGGAGTGGGTTGCCATTTCCTTCTCCAATGCATGAATGTGAAAAGTGAAAGTGAAGTCGCTCAGTTGTGTCCGACTAGTAGCGACCCCATGGACTGCAGCCTACCAGGTTCCTCTGTCCATGGGATTTTCCAGGCAAGAGTACTGGAGTGGGGTGCCATTGCCTTCTCCAAACAGGTTTTAGGCATCTCTCTTTATTAAGAGTTGGAACAATCAGCTAGGACTCTCCTTGAAGGGTGCTTAATGGTCTTTGATGGCTTTTCTCAGGCTCTTTTACCTTTGCTGCTACTTCCTAGTCTCCTGAGGGATCTGTTTTCTTGAGATTTGTTACTACATTCGAGCAAAGCCTTTCTGGCCTGTGAGTCATTTGTAACTTATAAAAATTTGTGCGTATTTTTGGTCTTATTTACTATGTGCTCATTTTGTATCTCCTAGTTTTAAGAAGCAACTACCGTGGGTCTTCTATTTTATGTTCTGTGTTTTGAGTCATCTTTAGCCTCTGAGTTCTTAAACTTTTTAGAGGCAGTTTAGAGGGAAGATATGCCCTGGGTGTAAGACTTATGGATAGTAAAGATAACTTGGTAATGGGGAAGTTGTGGGCTTGAGAGGAGGTTCAAGAGGAGGTTTGATTCTGTCTTTGATTACAGCTGTATAATCCTGGGGAGGTTGTTATAAGCCTCAGGGCCCTTTATCATAAAATAGAAGTGATAATACTGCTCCAGGGCCACTTTTTGACATAGGATAGGCTTCTAATAGTTTATTTAGATGTTTCTTCCTTTTTTGGTCACATTTCAAGAATATTTTAATGAGATCAGGTCTTCACAAATTACCTTGATATCCCTTTTGGCAAAACAAACTCTTTTCATTCGCTGTCAGCTTGTAAAAGAAGGATAAAATGTCTTAACCTTAAGGACTAGCATTCTTTACAGCTTTCTGGAGTGAACTGCCTATATTTCATTATCGAAAAGAGAAACATTTAAACTCTTAGTGGAAATTATATATTTGAGGCCATTGTATGCAAACCACAACTCAGGGCCAAGGATACAAGATAGAGCATGTGTGGATCTGGAGTAGACACTAGGGAGGAGCCTGGCCTGCATTTTGGTGGATTTTAAAACGTACAACCAAATTCATTCTAAGTCATCATTAATGGGCCGATAGAAAAGAAAGTTAGAGGGAACCTAGATTTATTACTCAGGCCTGTCCCCTGCCCTCGAGCTGATGATCATGAAACCAATGGGTGAAAGCAGTTGGTTGAATCGATCAATTGATAATATACCTGGATAATAACTAATTTGAGGATTTGGGGCTAAGTACTGAGTCCAAGACGCTAAATAGGAGAAGTGGGTCTTGGGAGAACTTACACTTATCCTGTATGATGATCTTCATTCTTTGCCTTCCACCTCCACATTTGAGGCAGCATCGTGTCTTAGATCAGGATACAGTAGACGAGGGGAAGGAAACTAAACCAGTTCCTGGTAAAAAGTCTTGCTATCAGCTCAGGCCTTGAAGGATTCAGACTTTCGGCAATATTCAAATCAACTAACATATTTGAACACTATGTGTAAGTCACTGTGTAAGATGGTGAGGGTGTATGTTTGAGACAAGCAGAGAGACAGGGGTTGAAGAGGGAGGAGAGGGTGCGGAAGGCAGATTTCTTGCCCACAAGTAGCAGAGGTTGCTGGTAACTCAAACACTTAAGAGGTCAGACAAATAAGTTAGTTAAGTGGCTTTGCATGTGTGAGAGAAACTACAAAGTAAACATGGTAATTAACAACAGATACTTTTGTCACTGACAGTAGAAGGTGGTGTGGACTTTGGTAAACTGGAGTCTCTATTTAACAGGAATAGCCCATGCAAGGATCTAGCGTATTACTTCTCAAAATATCATCTCTGGACCAGCAACATCAAAATCACCTGGAACTTGTTAGAAATGCAGTTTTTCAGTCCCATCCCAGACCTAATGAATCAAAAACTCTTAGGATGGGGTCTTGCAATCTGAATTTTAATGATCTCTCCCTTTGATTATTATACTGTTGAAAGTTTGAGTGTTGCCTTCTGGGAATTTGGGCCTGGTATTGCTAGATCTTTTGATTTTTCAAGAGAAGCTAGAAAAGTAAATTTTTATGGGAATCTCATGATTTTTAAATATTATAAAAACTAGAAGATATGTGTGATTTCTGTTGGGTGGGAGCAGAGGTACCTTTTGTAGACCAAACTGAAGGCCAAGGAAAGCACATCTGTGGGCCTCGGGGTCTCCACACTTCCAGTTTCAGCTTACAATAGGGTAGTCAAGTGTTCGTTGACAATAGAGTAATTGAAAATACTATTGGACTAGAGGACTGACTCTCAGTATGTGTTTGTTGGGGCGGAGTAGGGCAGAAGGGCATTAAAGTCTGCAGGAGGAGGCTTTAAAGAGTTGCACAGATTCTGAGACTTTACCAGCCCAAATGCTTCCCTACTTCCTGCTGTGGTGACAGCCCTAACATTGTCAGCCACTGTCCTCTTGCAAGTCCAGAGCATCCCTTGGATATGCAGTAAAGTGAAAAGAAGCCATGTCCCAGGTCTAGAGCTGGTTTATAAACTGTTTTCACATCTGTCTTTGTATCAGACCTTTACAACACATACAATAGCTGTAATGGTTATTGTTTCCATTTAAAGCTGTTGAAATAGGGACTTCCCTGGTAGTCCAGTGATTAAGACTCTGCCCTTTCAGTGCAGAGAGTTGGAAACTAAGATCTCACATGCTGAATGATGCAGCCAAAAAGAAAAGCTGCTGAAACAGGCCTAGTGATTTGTTGAAGGTCACCTAACTTGGAAGGGGTAAACATGAGACTAGATACCTAATCTTATAATTTCTAGAGATTTTCTCCCATGTATAGTTTTATGTATTTATGTGTTTAACCATACCATCACTAATTCTTGAAAAGATCTAATGTGGCGCACTTCATTATGACTGGTGATTTGGCCTCAGCTGGTCCCCTCTCTGGCTTGGTGTGCTTCCTGGGACCCCAGATTTTCTGTGGGCTGAGAAAGCATATGCTTTTAAAAGTTCCCTCCTGTCAGACTATAATGCCTGGCAGACACACATACATTCATTCCTCTAGTCCAACAGTACTTTCCATTACTCTATTGCAACAAGATATTAGATAGCATCACTGACGCAGTGGACATGAATTGAGCAAACTCTGGGAGATAGTGAAGGATAGGGAAACCTGGTATGCTGCAGTCCATGGGGTCGCAAAGAGTCAGACATGGCTTAGGAACTGACCACAACACAACAAGATACTGAATTCCTCCCACCAGTTGTTCCTCTTGGAACCCTTCTTCATTACCAGCTTTCCTGTTGGCTCTGTGGGATTCTGGGTTTCCTTGTTCTGGACTGTTTTGTCACCCACTAAGCCTCAGGGGAACAGTGAATCCAGAGCTGTCCTGAGCACAGGTGGTATGTGACCTGGACATCAGTTGTCTGGAATTGGACTAAGCACTCTCTTTACATAGGCTGCTAGAAAGCTGCCAAATTGACATATGGCAAATTTGGATGATAAACGATAGACATTATTAAGGGAGCTAGAATTTAAAATTCCCTAAGTATTCTCCCTAGTCTAGCTTAAGATGCAACAGTAATACATCTAGGTATCACTACCAGAAGAATTTTAGTAGTCTGACATTTCTGGGGTTCATTAAATGCTGCAGTTAACCCTTCAGCAATGGCAGGGGGCTGATGGTATAATTGGGGGACCCTCTGGGGGAGTTAGAAGTCCCCATATGACTTAAAATTGGCTCTCCCTTCATGGGTACACTTTCTCCATATTAGCAGCTCCATATCTATGGATTGAACAAACTGTGGATTGTGTTGTATTCTAGTATTTACTGTTTTTTAAAAATTTGTATATAAGTTGGATCCATGCATTTCATACCTGTGTTGTTCAAGGGTCAGTTGAATTCTGAAGTATTCTGGAATGTGCAAAATTAGGTGGACATTGTGGCTATCTTTGACATAGCCTTTTAAAGGGATTGTTTCATTCATGTCTGGAAACTAGCCAGGGAAGGATGGTGGGGAGAGCTGGTTACTGCTGGGTATCTCAGTACTTATAACAGAGCTCTGCATGTCAACTGTATGAAAAGCTGTTCAGTCTATTCTTTCTCATCTTTGCTCCAAACCATCATTGAGACTGACTGTGTGAGAGGGAGAGAGATACAGGGTGAGAGAGAGAGACAGAGAGACAAGAGCAGGGGAGAGAGGAGGGTGTTGGGGTGGTGGACACTTAGTGACCGAGAAAGCACTGCATGAAAAATGGCTTGGTACAACCTTGCTGTGAATATTTGTAGGAGGAAATAGCGCCTTTTGCCAGGACCTTGCTTTTCCCAGGATTGGCTTCGATTACAGTTTTTTTTTTTTTTTTTAATCAGGAGTGGCAGATAACCAGTGGGAAGGGTGTGTTTCAGCCTTATCTTGAATGTTTCCTTACTTTACTTGACTTAATTAAAAAACTGGTGAACAGTCTAGTGTGTAGTTTGTACCATTTCCTTTGCATGTAATGAAGTTTTATTTAAAGTCCTCATAAGCATTTCCACTTTTTTCAGCAGTAAGAATAATCAAATGGGAATTGTAAACACTTTTGAGGCCACTTTTATTCGACAAAACAATTCTCTTAAGCTAGAGTTTTCCCTTTCACTGTCTGAAACACTTAGGGGCAGAAGAGTCTGACTTTTTTAGGAAAAATATGAATTCTTGTACATTGTCACTGTTCAAGGCTTTTTCAGTTTAATAATAAATATTTTAAAACAAGAAAGGGACTTATTGATATGCTGGTCTCAGACTTCTTCCAACAGAAATATAGAGTGCAGAGTATTTCTCAGATTATTTGAAAAATATAGCAAGATATTTTAAATTTCTCTCAGTGACCACATAAAATGAAATTTATCTGTCTACTTCAACAGAGATGTTGGTAGCAAGTGAAAACTGAGGGTGGCTTAGAATAATAGCAGCTAATTTATACAGTTGTATGCCAGACTTGTTCATACATGTTTGTGTAAGTTCATACACACACACACACACATAATCCTTTTAATCCTCACAATAATGTGTTGGTCAGGTACTATTATTATCACAACTTTACACATGAACAAACTGAGGTACAATGAGGTTAAGCAACCATTGCAGGTCACACAACTAAACCCTGATCACTTGCATTCAGGCAGTCTGTACTATGTGGACTCTCCTGACATGGCATTGCAGGGGCTCAGTGGAGGGTAAGGATTCTCCCATGCTGGCACCTGTGCCTAAGTTGTCCCACAATGTTCTTGTGGGACATGGCTGCTATCACTCAGCAATCTCCAAAGGCTGCAATGGCTGACACCCACTGAATCCTTACTACCTGCCGGGTATGGATTCAGAGGTACTTTCAGAGAGAGAAAGCCCAGGTTACCAGGGAATCTGGAAGAGGGGAGATGACAAGGACTCTTCCCTTCAGAGGTGTGTGTGCAGACACAGTATAGTGTGTTCCTATTGGGAAGGGGGCACTGACTATTAAAATGGGAGCTGTCAAAATACTTGCTGTGATGGTTACATCTTGGTCATCATCCTTAGATGTAATATGCATTGTCTGTTTCTCTTTTATTCATTCATTTGGCCACTTTTGATCCCTTAAGTGTTCTAACTGCCTATTACAGCTCTAAAGCTCTAGCAGCATTACTTGAAAATAAAATCAACTCATCTACAGGCATACCTCAGAGATATTGTAGGTTCAGTTTCAGCTTACAACAATAAGGTAAATATCTCAATAAAGCTAGTTCATGAATTTTTTTAATTTTAAAGTTTATATAGAAGTAATCTTTACACTATATTGTAGCCTATTAAGTGTGCAATAGTATGTCTGAAAAAACAACATACAACTTTTTTTTAACATACAATCTTAATTAAGAAATACTTTATTGCTAAGAAATGCAAAGCATCATCTGACAGTGCAGGGTTGCCATAAATCTTCAATTTTTAAAAAATGTGGTATTTATAGAATACAATAAAGTGAAGCACAATAAAATGAGATATGCCTGTATATAAGCTATCAATATTATATTATAAAAATAGTTGTAGTAATTCTAGTTATTGTAAAATGAAAGTATAAATATATAATATCAGATTTTACCTGAGAATAAGTGTTTAATTCTGTTTAATTAGTGCTATTTTAATAAACATTTAGTTCTGTATTTATAGTATATTAAATGCTTTGCCCGAAATTGGGATGTGACTCTCAATACCTCATGTCACTTCTATGTCTGAATATGAAGTTTGTGACAAAGAAATGTGTTGATAGAATATAATATCTCCATCAAAGGGAGCAATTAGTAAACTGACTCAGTTGTCATGAAGGAATATTTAAATTTTCTTTTTGACATAATAGTGATTTATTAATAGTGATTAAAAAATATTAATAGTAAGTAATGCATTGGGGAATTCCCTGGTGGGCCAGTGGTTAGGATTCCACACTTTCACTGCCAAGGGCCCAGGTCAGGGAACTAGGATCCCACAAGCTGGGAGGTGTGGCCAAAAAACAAAAAAACAAAGGAAAAGTGGTCATGTATGGATTGAGAGTTGGACTGTGAAGAAGGCTGAGCCCCGAAGAATTGATGCTTTTGAACTGTGGTGTTGGAGAAGACTCTTGAGAGTCCCTTGGACTGCAAGGAGATCCAACCAGTCCATTCTGAAGGAGATCAATCCTGGGATTTCTTTGGAAGGAATGATGCTGAAGCTGAAACTCCAGTACTTTGGCCACCTCATGCGAAGAGTTGACTCATTGGAAAAGACCCTGATGCTGGGAGGGATTGGGGGCAGGAGGAGAAGGGGACGACCGAGGATGAGATGGCTGGATGGCATCACGGACTCAATGGATGTGAGTCTGAGTGAACTCCGGGAGTTGGTGATGGACAGGGAGGCCTGGCGTGCTGTGATTCATGGGGTCGCAAAGAGTCAGACACGACTGAGCGACTATACAGAACGGAACGGAATGCATCAACAATCGTTAATTTTTTATGACATATCATTAAAATAACAATGAAGGAAAAAATATGGAAAGACTTCACTTATAATTACTGTTATTATTCTCCAATGTTCTTTTCTAGGCCTAGGCTCTGTGTTTGTGAAGCTGCCAAATGAGGTTCCTATTGCAATTCTGTGGTGGAGGAATTCTTGTGAAAAATTATTTTCCATTTGAGGGTTGTGCTTCAGACCAGCTATGGTAGTACCCACATTTAACTTACTGTGATTAACTAGCTTTAGTCTGGTATCTTAGAACTTTGCTGGCACCATTACAGTATTGAGATGTATCTTTGTGTTTTTTTGTGTGTGTGTTGGTGGTGGGGCTATGACTTTACCATCAGCACGTGGAAGAGGAGAAGGCAATGGCACCCCACTCCAGTACTCTGCCTGGCAAATCCCATGGACGGAGGAGCCTGGTATGCTGCAGTCCATGGGGTTGCGCAGAGTTGGACATGACTGAGCGACATCACATTCACTTTTCACTTTCATGCATTGGAGAAGGAAATGGCAACCCACTCCAGTGTTCTTGCCTGGAGAATCCCAGGGACGGGGGAGCCTGGTGGGCTACCGTCATGGGGTCACACAGAGTCGCACACGACTGAAGTGACTTAGCAGCAGCAGCAGCATGGAAGAAGAGCTATACAATACTAGGTTTTCATTGTATGTTTTGTTGTATATAGTGAGTTTGTGGATATTAATAGGCCTTTACACATAAGAATTGAATTCCCTCTTTAGCTTGGATTCCTGTATATTGCTGAAAAGTTCTCAGCTCAAGATAGGCAGTGGATGGGGCCTGAAGTAATAATCTACCTAATTCTTTCAAAGGAACAGCAACATGTATTACCAAACTCCTCTAGCCTCTTCCTTTTCCTAGTTTTCTTTCTGAAATTGTGGATTTCTTATCTTAGTATTTGTAAAAGTTGCCTGATTATAAAAATCATCTAAAGTGTTGATGAAAAACACAATTTTCCAGATCCTTTCCAGGCCTGTTGAATCTGCATTTTGAGGAATAGTATACTTTAAATGGTATGGTTTTTCCAATGGTCATGTATGGATGTGAGAGTTGGACTGTGAAGAAAACTGAGCACCAAAGAATTGATGCTTTTGAACTGTGGTGTTGGAGAAGACTCTTGAGAGTCCCTTGGACTGCAAGGAGATCCAACCAGTCCATTCTGAAGGAGATCAGCCCTGGGATTTCTTTGGAGGGAATGATGCTGAAGCTGAAACTCCAGTACTTTGGCCACCTCATGTGAAGAGTTGACTCATTGGAAAAGACTCTGATGCTGGGAGAGATTGGGGGCAGGAGGAGAAGGGGACGACAGAGGATGAGATGGCTGGATGGCATCACTGACTTGATGGATGTGAGTCTGAGTGAACTCCGGGAGATGGTGATGGACAGGGAGGCCTGGCGTGCTGTGATTCATGGGGTCGCAAAGAGTCGGACACGACTGAGCGACTGAACTGAACTGAACTGACTGATACTTTAAACAGAGCTTCCCTGGTAGCTCAGCTGTCAAAGAATCTGCCTGCAATGCAGGAGACTCTGGTTCGATTCCTTTGTTGGGAAGATCCCGTGGAGAAGGGATAGGCTACCTATACTCCAGTATTCTTGGGCATCCCTGGTGGCTCAGGTAATAAAGAATCCACCAGCATTGTGGGACACCTGGGTTCAGTCCTTGGTTGGGAAGATTCCCTGGAGGAGGGCATGCAACCCATTCCAGTATTCTTGCCTGGAAAATCCCGTGGACAGAGGAGCCTGGCGGGCTATAGTCCATGGGTCACAAAGAAGTTGGACATGACTGAGCAACTAAGCACAGCACACAGCATGCTTTAAATAAACACCCTGGACAATTCTTACAGTCTAAGCAGACTTGAGAAACAATAGTTTACTTGAAGCAAATTCATAGCTGTTGTGGCCATGGCCATATGAAATATAGCACAGGAGATCAGACCAGGTGGGAAGATCATCTTACCCACCCAAAGGCATCACGCCGAAGACTGCCCACAGCCGTCACTTTGCTTCAGTGAAGAGGGAAAAATGTGTAGATGGGTAATTTTCTCTGTGTCACTTGCAGCTCCAGGAGTTTACTCCTCGCTGAAATTACAATTATGTACATGATGGGATGTGTGTACATTTAGAATTTTTTCTAATGCTTTCTTCATGTGGTTATTGGGTTGTTTAAAATTCAGTTTATGAACTGAAAAATTGCTTCCTCATTAAACTCAGTGGTTTAATTTGAAAGATAAGCAGAGTTTATGTAACTCTAGGTCATTGCCCAGATCTGAAGTAGTATTCCCTGGAAGTGAACTGGTCCCAAAGTTGGGAAATATTGGGGCTTTTTGAGTTAAACCCACTTCCTGGTTCCTCTCCTCACCCTGGGGCATCAGGTCTCTCCTGCTGTCCTCCAGCTGCCTACTCTGTCACCTCTCTCTCCTCTTCTTTCCTTGATAGTGCTCCATGCTCCAAAATAATCTTTCCCTCCCTTTGAAGGTCTTCTCCTGAGTCAAAAGATAAAACAGAATGGCAAAAATAAAGCATAATCCATATGCATTTGTGGACTATACACAATCCATAACCCAATAATTCTTATCCTCTAGATTTGGTGATAAATGGCATCCACTCGCGCACTCTTGCCTGGAAAATCCCATGGACGGAGGAGCCTGATAGGCCACAGTGCATGGGGTCACAAACAGTCGGACACGACTGAGCGACTTCACATAATAGGAAGAAAAGAATGAATAAATGCACACATTCCCTAGTGGGAGTGACTGATGGATGACTTAGTGCATTAACAAACTGTTCCACATTGAGAATAGACTGGTGGTTACCAAGGGGGAGCAGGGTAGGAGAGGGTTAGGTTGAGGGTTTTCAATTAGCAGATACAAACTGGTGTATATATAGAATGGATAAACAATAAAGTCTTATTGTATAGCTCAGGGAACTATATTCAATATCCTGTGATAAACCATAATGGGAAAGAATATGAGAATGTATATGTATATATAACTGAGTCATTTTGCTGTACAGCAGTAATTAACACAGCATTGTAATTGAACTATACTTCAATTAAAAAAGAAAAAACTGTCATTGGCATTCTAAGACAATGCGTGTTAACTAAAGGAATAAGTCTCAAATACATGCTATCAGGCAGTTGCAAAGGAGAATGAGGGGAAATTTGGGGCAGAGGGATCTTTAAATCAAACCAAAGGGGCATAGTTCACT
The DNA here is from genome assembly GCA_006408695.1 of Aepyceros melampus. NCBI lineage: Eukaryota > Metazoa > Chordata > Mammalia > Artiodactyla > Bovidae > Aepyceros > Aepyceros melampus. Next base: position 72,956 of record SJXQ01002275.1, read on the forward strand.
CTGCTACCCAAGGTCAGCCGTTGTTCTTGGAAACATGTTGATACGATGTTCAGCCAAGAAAACCAGGGAGACATGCTTGTGTCTGGTTAAAGGGCAATTCCAGGCCTTTCTTCCCACCCTCTTGGTTTCTCTCACCTCTAGCAGGGCACTACCTGGCTACCCTCTGCAGGTAGGTTGTTCCAGAAGCAGACAGTTTCCAGGAGAGCCACAAACTGTGCAAATCCACATTCAGAGTCCTCACATTTTTGATATTTAAGGCTGTTGACTTGTGGACTAAATGGTTGTCAGAGTCCTTTCACGTAGATAGAGTCAAGAACCTTTGGCTCAGGCTCTTATCACTCTAAGTAAAGGTGAAAAATTGATTGGAAGAAAATGTGGCATTTTATTCTCCCTCATGTCAGTTGAAAGTTTAGTTCCATGTCTTTCTGTGTCACTGAAATAATAAATGCAAATCCAACCAGGCAGGCTTTTTTTTTTTTTTCCTTCATTAAAGGGTTCTGCATTAGGAAATTAAAAAATTTGACAGAGTAAATGCAGAATGAATAATAGGAAGCACGTTGTATCCCCCTTTCTCAAGCTGAGATTCAAAGCTCAGTCATTCATCAGGCTGTGTGTTGCGACATTTTATGCCATCCTTGGGTCCTTAGGTATCATGACTGCTTGGTGATTTTCAGTGATGGGGCAGACCTACAGAGATAAGATGGGATGTGTCTCTGTTGAATTCAATCTTCACCTTACCCTCACTCATTTAATGCTTTTCATATTTAAAAATCTGAAATATTGGTAACAGAAATTTGATGGGCCTGGTTTCCATCTACAAGATGTATTGAATGATACTGAAGAAATATTTTGGCTCAAGACCAATGATTAAATATGCTAAGAGATCTATTTTTATGAGTGCCTTTGTATTTAGTGTTGCATTTAGTATTTAGTGTTGTATTTAGTGTTGTATTTAGTATTTTAAGTGACTTTGAAGTAGAGTTAGTGTTTAAATTACTTATTCTTTAACGAACAAGTGTAGATATTTTATTATGAAATAGTGAAGAGTTTATCAGTAGTAAGTGACACTTCCTGGGTGCCAGGCTCTAAGTGTTTTATGTGTATCATATGTTGTTCTCACTACAACCCCAGGAATGGCTGCCATTTTTATCGATGTTTTTTAGATGGGGAAACTGAAACAGGGATTTTGGATGACTTCAACAAGGTCTACCCTGGCTAGAGGTGCTGCGGGGCTGTGGGCCAGACAGCACTACTCCACAGTCTTCATGTGAATCCATAGAGTTGTACTGCCTCTGCAGCAACAACGAAAGTGTCTAGAAGAATGCACTGAAACCTGGCAGGACAAGTCCCCTCCAGGACTGTGAGAACTTTTATTTATGATGATAATGTATTCATATATTAAATGTGATTGAAACTTGTAAAGTTAAAATTGTCAAATCCTCAGTCAGGTTACTAATTTCCATAAATTTGTTGCTACTTGAAAAAATTGTCAATTAGACTCTTAAAGCTGGTAAAGAATCTAGGGATTATGTTAAAGAGATTATCTTCTTGTTTTTTCAGATGAGGAAACTGAGGTTATATGACTTGTTTAAGCACATAAAACTACTTAGTGACAGAGCAGTTCTGCTGATTTTGTGTGCTTTCTATTGCATTTTTGAGACATATCTTATGTGGAGTAATTTGTAGATCTTAAGTGAATAGTTTGAGAATTTTATTAAATGCATGTACTCATGTAACCAATTTCAGAACCATATAGATGATTTAGTTCTTGTGATAAAAATCATTTCCATTGTTCCTGAACATTCCCTTGTATTAGGCAACTCTTGAAAACTTTCCTTGTGTGTATTAGTAAAAATTCAAGTACTTACATTTTATGTGTATCCATACATTTTACCTATCTCAGCAAAGATACATATTATTAATGTGTATGTGTGTATACTTCCTTAAAGACAGAATAGGATTTTCACAAAGTCCCATGAGCTTCTTTTTATCCTTTTGCAAACCAGTTTCTAATCGATGAAATTACTAATTGGTGTTCCTTGTTTATCATTCACTCCAGTTGGTCTATGCTGCTGCTGCTGCTGCTAAGTCGCTTCAGTCGTGTCCGACTCTGTGCGACCCCATAGACGGCAGCCCACCAGGCTCCTCCCTGACATAATTATTATTACATACAAGAGTTCTCCAGTTGTTTGATGCTCAAGCTCCCTAGACACACTTAGAGTCAAAGTATACATGTTTTTTTTTTTTTAACTAAGCAGTTTTTGTATTAAAGTCTTGAGAAAGTTTTGTTAAGAATAAGATGTATTAATAAGATGTGTTAACTAGAAAAGCTTTCCAGCTGAGTTGGTGATGAATCAACACAATGATAGTCTGTGAGCTTGGCTCCTTGTGCATCCTTCTCTTTCTGTTTACTCTACAGGCTTGGTGAATGGTGTGTGTATGTGTAAGAGCTGTTGTCTGCAATGGTACCAGTGTTCATGAGTGATTTTCAAAACCTATTCCATATTCAAAAGTATGGAAAATGTCCTCCAGAGTGAGTGGATCTCAATTCATGTAAGTTTGACATCTAAAATAGTAGTCTTCTTTTAGTATCTTCTTCTACAGAATTGTTCTAAAATCCCTAGCAAATGTTCCCAAAGGAAGTAAAGTAGTTTTTATAGCTATACTCATATCCATAATACTATAATTGAGAAAATTGGAGGTAACAACTGTTCAATAGAAGAATGATTATATCATAGTGAATATATAGATGCTAAAAATGATTGATATGTGGTTAAGTTTTTACATGGAAATGTATAAATAAGACAATATTAAAAAAGAAAATCCTAAAGTTTCAATTGCTATTTTAAGTACTATAAATAGTAATTTTTACATATGTGAAAAGTTTATACCTTAGAAGAAATTGCTTATGAAACTTTTATGCATGAAAATAATTAATTTTTTAAAAAAGTTTTTGGCTAGGCCATACAGCATGGTGGATCTTAGTTCCCTGACCAGGGATCGAACCTGTGCCCCTTGTAAGTGGAAGCAAGGAGTCTTAACCACTGTGCTGCCAGAGAAGTCCCTGGAAATAATTTTGACTTTATTTTGTTTTAAAAACATTAAAAGAGTTTTTATTTTGAGATAATTTAAACTACAGAAAAGTTGCAAGAATGATGTCAGTAACTCTCCCTGACCCTATACCTATAGTCCCTGATTTTTAACATTTTGTTATATTTGTTTTCTTACTTGCTTTCTCTCTTTCCTTATATATGTACATATTTTTCCTGAGTCATTTGAGAGTAGCAGGTACATCATGCCCATTTACTCCCTTAATCTTCAGTACATTTTTCCTAAAAACATCAATATTCTCTTGTGTACATACAGTAGAATTATTAAATTCAGGAAATTTAACATGGATATATAAAGCTTTAAACAATGTACAGTCTATATTTCAATTGTCCATCGTCCTAACCTTGTTGTTTTCTAGCATTTGCCCCTCCCAGTTCCGAATCCAGTCCAAGATCATATATTGTATTTAGTCATGTTGTCTCTTTAGTTTCCTTTAATCTTCCCCACCTTTCTTTGTCTTTATGATATTGGCATATTTGAAGAATATGGACTGGTTATTTTATATTCCTCAGTTTGAATTTGTTTGATGTTTCCTTGTGATAAGATTCAGATTTCTTCCTGAGGAAATTCATTGTTTGGCTAGAAAACTACAAAAGAAATGTCATGTTATTCTCAGCATGTGGCATCTGGAGTCACATGATGTCTATCTGCTCCTCATTGGTCATGTTAATATTGATCATTTGATTAAAGTATCTGATTTCTGCACAGTATAGTTGCGATTTTCCCCGTTAACAGCTGGTAAGCATTCTGAGGAGAGATGTGTTATGAGCATAGAGGGTAAGTATGCTCCTTATCTTACTCTTGGGACTTCCCTGGTGGCTTAGACAGTAAAGCGTCTGCCTACAATGTGGGAGACCCAGTTTCAACCCCTGGGTTGGGAAGATCTCCTGGAGAAGGAAATGGCAACCCATTCCAGTATTCTTGCCTGGAAAGTTCCATGGACTGGAACCTGGTAGGCTACAGTCCATGGGGTCGCAGAGTCAGACATGACTGAGCGACTTCACTTTCACTTATCCTACTCTTTCCTCTAGACTTAGCATTTGTCTTGGTTTCTTTATAAAAACACATTTCCCAAGACTCACATATACATACCCTTGTTAAAGAGGAAAACTTGAGTGATTTTGCTGAGATTATATCTTTGCCTGTGATACTCCCATTCAACCCTATCTAGTTTGTACCACAATTTAAGCCTATCTCAAAATGCTGTCTGTACTTCCCTATTTGTAACTAGATTTAATGTTTTCCTCTTTGACATCCAGGAGCACTTTGTACTTTTCTTGGGGGACATATTAACTTCTACTTTGTGCTTGTAACTAATGGCGTACTTCCTTCGTCTCGGTTACCACACAGCCAGTGCCTTGAGGACATGGACTGTGTCCTAATCTGCAACCTTATTGGGCTTAGAAGAGGCAGTTGATGGGAGACATATGATCGGTGTTTTTTTCATGAAATGTGTATTTACTCCTACTACTCACTGCTTCTGATATGCTAGAAATACTCAGTTGCACGTTGCAAGAACTCAGTTTCATCTGTTTAACATCTCTACACCTCCTGTTTAACAACATGTTGCTATTTTGCCCCTGAAGTAAGAATGGAAACCCTTCAGTGTCTGTCATTTCTGTATTCTTAGCTCAGGTGTTAAGAAAAGTGTTGTTGAGTGAATGAATTGCTTCCTTACTGTGAGGATTTGTGTTTTACGTTGTCATCTAAGTCTCTTAATAGGGCACTGGGCCAACTTTTCATGGCTTTGACAAGAAGGTATGATGAGGTCTGCTCTTCCTCTGGGGCTTGCTTCTAACACTCATTAAGGATAACTCCATATGGGTATAGACAGGAGAGCAGTTCCCTACCTCAGGACTCCTCTGTGTATAGGCTTTAGAAACTGAAAGTATAACCTGCCAAAATCACAGGAGTTAGGAGCCAAGGTTATTAATTTGTTCACATAGTATTAATTTATTCTGCCAAGACATGTAAGAACAAGCATTAATTTAGTTTGTAAGTTTAATGAATGTTTAGAAGAACTGAAATTCTAAGTAGGTCAATCAAATCTTACGGTATAGCTAACTTGCAATTATACTGGGAAAAGTTGTCCAGACAGATGACACTACACTGCATGTTACTTTATAGAGAAAGTATATAAAATGCATAAAATCCATCTTTTCTAAAGTGTATTTTTTTTAGGTTAAGTTTTTGAAATGGTTGAAGGCATATCATTCTTCATAGTGGGGCTTTCCTTTAGAACATGAACTGGTCTATTATTTTAAAGATAAATTTTAGATTTTACGGTAGTTTTAAATTTCCAGGAAAGTTACACAGATAGTACAGAGAACAGCTCAGCCAGTTTTCCTCTATTGTTAACATCACATTTCAGTATGTACATGTGTCACAAGTTAGAAATAAACACTGGATATTATCTTAGCTACACTTAACACTTTCTTCAGATTTCACCAATTTTTCTCTGATGTCCTTTTCTTTATTCTGGGATCCCACAGAGGACACTACATTATGTTTAGTTAACATGTCTCCCTAGCCTCCTCTGGTCTGTGACAGTTTCTCAGACTTTTCTTGTCTTTGATGGCCCTGACAGTTTTAAAATTGTTCGTCATTTTTTTTTTTTTTTTTAAGATGGTCCCTCAATCTTGCTTTCTTCAGTGTTTTTCTCATGGTTAGACAAGGGTTTGGGGGAAGAAGACGACAGAAGAGTAGTGCCACTCTTGTTACATCATATTAAGGTTGCGTATAGTCAACATGACTCATCATGTTGATGTTAACCTTGCCACAGTGGTCAGGTTTCTATACTGCAAAGTTACTTTTTTACTCCTTTTCAATATTCTACTTTTTGAAGCCAGTCATAAGGGCCAGCCTACTCTAAATGGAGTAATAGGGTGGAAAATTAAGTTTCACTTCTTGGAGGGGGAAAGTATTATCGTGAATTCTGCTGTAAGGGAGACTTGTCTCTTCTTACTTATTTAATCATTTATTTGTACCAGTATGAACACATTATATTTGCTTTATACTTTGTATTATAATAAAATACTTTGTTATTATTATTTTTTTTTAGATAGTTCCAGCTTTGGCCACTGGAAACTCTTTCAGCTAATTCCTGTGTCTCTTTGATATGTACCCATCATTTTTGTTTTTGGAACACTTCCTTGTTTTCTGGTGTTAGAGGATGCTCTGGGTTATGTTATATATTGTTGGACCAGCCTTAGAATCAGCCATTTCTACTGGGAGCCATGGTTCCCTTTTGTAGGAGAATGGTATTAGAAACCAAGATCTGGTCCAGTTTTTGATCATATAATAATGAATTTTGCAAATGAAAGTGAGGTAGAGAACATATGCTTTGATAGCAGCTTTAAGTTACTTTGAATCATATCTCCACCATGAATAGGCTGATCAGCCATCCCAGTTTGCATAGACCTGAGAGGTTTTTCCAGGATATGGGACTTCCAATGAAAAGGGTGAGTTGGCCACCCTAGTCATGGAATTGGTTATGTTCTTTGGTTGCAAGAGACTGAGATTCAAATTAAGTGACCTCAGTTTAAAAAGGGAATTTAATGACTCATTTAACTGAGGAATATAAGGATATATGGATTTCAGGAAGAGCTGGATCCAGGGATCAAATTATTTAATTAGGGCTCCCTCCAACTTCATGTTTCAACTCCACTTCTCTCTCTGTATTGATTCTTTCTTAGACTTTCTGCATGTGGTGGGAAAAGTGTGGACTCTCTTTAATGGAGAAGAACAGCTGTCCTCATCCCCTAGAACAGGGATCAAAACTGCAGTGCCTAGAGGGGTGAGGCTTGGTGAAGGAAAATAGGGAGTGATGGGAACTTTAAGGGAAGTTCTAGTTATCAATGCTATGCAAGAATGCAAATTGACTATTGCCAGATACTGCTGTTTTTCAAAAGAAGTCAGAAATTTGAAACCCTGATTTTTAAATGTTGGCAACTAATTAAATAACAACAGCAACAACATTAACACTATTTATACCAAGTAAATACACCTATGGGGAAGATATATTAAAATATGTTTTGGGTTGCCAGTTTATAACCTCTGGCTTCAGAAGTTCATGGCCACTATCTGACAGCCTAAAGACCTACTTGGGTACATACCTGTGGAAGGTGGCTCACTTAGTGTTCTCAGGATACCTTTACTATTTTTGAAAATAGATTCCATTTAACTTAATAATCACTAAATTCATCAAGCACTTTCTATGTGTCAGGCATTGTGATAAGCTATTTATACATCTCTTTTAATCCTTAAAGTAACCTATGAAATAGTTACTATTAGTATTATCACCATAGTCCTCCTACAGATGAAGAAACTGGGAACAGAGAGGATTTGTATTTTCCTCAGGGTTTATAACTGGAAGCACCAGGGGAGGTTTTAGATCCCTGCTGGGTCTGACTGCTCAGATTCTTTGCTCCATTGCTACATTGCTTTAAATGGCTGCAGGAAGAGACATTTTATGTTTCAGGGTCAGAGAAGGTCTGGGATGGAAAGAACCTTGGAGATTACTCAGTATGTTAACTTCCTTATTTTAAGATGGGGAAATTGAGGCCAAGAGCTTGGAGTGATGGCCTCATAGTCTATCAGTGGTGAGCTGGGATAAGTGTAAAGCCCTTTTGATGCTTCATGTAGCTTCTGGGATTTGCTAACTGCAAGAACTAAATCCATGGTGGGTTTTACAAAGCATTCTGAAGACTTGACAAATGATCCCTGCAATTGCTGTTTCTGAATTGACATAATTCTTCATCTCTCATGTTAGGCTTTTCAAAGGGAAGGATATTTTCTTGTCTTTTTAACCAGGAAAGAAGATTACAACAATCATTTTTCTCTAAAGTGATAATTTCATCTATATGCTTAGCCATCAATGTGATTTGAGTACAAGGCCAGAGTAAGATAGGAAAGAAATTTCACAACTGTGATAAATATGTCTTTTAAGGTCTTTCTGTAAATTCCTAACTAAGAGAGATGTCACCAAGATGCATTTAAAGTTACATTTTGTCTTCATACAAATGATCATAATGTTCAGTTTCAAAAATACTAAATTCCAGTGTGTGATTCCTTAAAGGTATACACATGTGAATTTAACAGATATTTAAAGAAAACCATGTTTTTAATTGAAGTATAATTTATTTCCAATGTTGTATTAATTTCAAATATACAGCACTGTGATTCAGCCATATAGGCACACATATATATCTGTTCTTTTCCCTAATAGGTTATTACAAAACATTGATTATAGTTCCTTGTTTTATAGAGAAGGTCCTGTTGATTATCTATTTTACATTATATATAGGAGTGTGTATATGTTAATCCCAGAGTCTCTCCCACCTGCTTTCTCCTTTGGTAACCATAAGTTTGTTTTCTATGTTGGTCTGTTTCTGTTTTGTAAATAAGTTCATTTGTATCTTTTTTTAAAGATAAGCAATATCATATGATATTTGTCTTTCTCTCTCTGGCTTACTTCACTTTTATGATAATCTCTAGGTCTATCCATGTTGCTATATATGGCATTATTTCATTCTTTTCTATGGCTGAGTAATATTCCATTTATATATATATATCAATACACCACATTTTCTTTTTCTATTCATCTGAGAGACAGCCTTTTGTGTGAGAGAAATTTTGCTCTTTTTGGGGGAATATAAAAATTAATAAGGTGTGATTCCCATCTTCAGGGAGCTTATTACATAGTAGAAAAAAATTCTTATTAATAAACCTCAGTTACAATAGAATAAAAGAAAAGAAAAATAAAACCACCGAGGAAGTACTAGAAAAAGAAGCATCAAATCTGACTGAAAAGATCAGGGAGGACTTCACAAAAGATTTGAGCTGGATTTTGAAGGCTGGTCAGATTTTAGCAGCTACAGACAGGGATGAAAGCTCTAAAGAGAAAAGGAAGTGCGTGAGTAAAGATACAAAGTGAGAAACACAGGATGCCTTAAGAAAACATGTGATAACAAATTTGGTCATATATGCAGGGATCTCTCATTGCCAGGCTAAAGAGTCTGCTCTACTTGGTAAGCCTGGAGGATCTATTATAGACTTTGAATGGAGAAATGAGATGATCAGGGATTTTTATAGGTGGACTTCACAGGACTGAAGGTGAATAGACTATTAGAAAAGGTATTGTGGAGCTTTCAACAAGAGCCAGTTCTGGTCTCATGAGCGGCTTGGCAGTGGGGAGTAGAAAGAATGTTGAAGGACGAGGTGGAAGTAGTCTTTGGACTTGGTAGTGGGATGTGGGAAGGGCTTAAAAGTTAATTATAGGTGATTTCTGTGGCTTGAAGCCTCTGTAACTGGGAGAATGGTAGCATTATTATAGAAATGGGGAAGAGGGAGAGGAACTGGTTTGGAATAGAAGATGGGATAATTTCAAATTATTGAGATAGATGAGCTGTCTAGCTATCAAGGGAGGTATATGTACATTTGGGTCTGGGGTTCTGGTGTGAGTATAGTTTACAGATTTAGGCTTGGGAGTCATTTACATGGAAATAAGAGACAGGCTTAGCTGTTTATTATACTATGCCTGTTATTTTATTTATTTTTTCTTCATTTTTTTATTGATTTGCAATATTCTGTTAGTTTCATGTACAGCAAAATGATCAGTATATATTTTTCAGATTATTTTCCATTGTAGATTTTTATAAGATATTGAATGTTGTTCCCTGTGTTATACAATAAATGCTTCTTGCTCTGCTATTTTGTGTCTAGTAGTTAATATCTCTTAATCTCGTGCTTCTTACTTATCCCTCCCCATGCCTTTCCACCTGGTAATCAAGAATTTGTTTTCTATGTCTGTAAATCTGTTTCTGTTTTGTGTATAGAATTATTTGTATTACTTTTTAGATTCCACAGATAAGTGATATATATATATATATTAAATTTTCTCTGTATGACTTATTTCACTTAGTTCATATTTTCTACGTCCATCCATCTTTCTGCAAATGGCAATATTTCAGCCTTTTTATGGATGAATAATATTCCATTACATATATATATACCACATCTTCTTAAGCCAATCATCTGTAGATGGGCATTTGGGTTACTTCCATGTCTTGGCTATTGTAAACAGTGTTGCTGTGAACATTCAAGTGCATGTATTTTTTCAAATTAAATTTTTTGTGTTTTCCATATATATGCCCAGAAGTGGGATTATTGGATCATATGGTACCTCTATTTTCAGTTTGTTAAGGAATTTTCCATACTATTTTCCATAGTGGCTGTACCAGTTTACATTCCCACCAACCATGTAGGAGAGTTCCCTTTTCTCCACACTCTCCAACATTTATTATTTGTAGACTTTTTGATGATGAGTATTCTGACCAATGTTAGGTTATACTGCATTTTTGTTGGCCATCTTGGAAACATGTCTGTTTAGGTTTTCTGCCTGTTTTTTGATTGAGCTGTCTGTTTTGTGATATTGAATTGTATGAGCTATTGTATATTTTGGAAATTAAGCCCTTGTCAGTCTGCCTCATTTGCAAATATTTTCTCCCATTCTGTAGGTTGTCTTTTGTTTTGTTGATGGTTTCCTTTTCTGTGCAAGAGTTTTTAAGTTTGATTAAGTCCCTTTTGTTTATTTTTGCTTTTATTTCTTTTGCCTTGGGAGACTGATCTAAGAAATTATTGCTACAATTTATATCTGAAAATATTTTGTCTGTATTCTTTCTAGGAGTTTTATGGTGTCATGTCCTATATTTAGGTCTTTAAACCATTTTGAGTTTATTTTGTATATGTTATGAGGGAGTGTTCTAATTTCATTGATTTGCATGAGGTTATCCAGCTTTCTCACCACCACCTGCTGAAGAGGCTGTCTTTTCTCCATTGTATATTCTTGTCTTCTTTGTTGTGGGTTAATTGACTGTAGGCATGTGGGTTTATTTTGGGGTTCTCTATTTTGTTCCATTGAAATGGAGCTGTTTTTTGTGCCAATACCATGTTGTCTTGCTTATGTAGCTTTGTAGTATTATCTGAAGTCTGGTTGGGATATGCTTCCAGCTTTGTTATTTTTCCTCAGGATTGCTTTGGCAATTCTGGGTCTTTCATGGTTCCATATAAATTTTAGGATAATTTATTCTAGTTCTGTGAAAAATGTTTTGGATATTTTCATAGGGATCACATTAACTCTGTAGATTGCTTTGGGTATTGTGGCCATTTTAACAATATTAATTCTTCTAAGCCAAGAATATGGGATATCTTTCCATTTTTTGAAATCATCTTCAATTTCATTCATCAATATTTTATAGTTTTCAGTGTATAGGTCTTTCATCTCCTTGGTTAGGTTTATTCCTAGGTATTTATGTGATTTTTAAGCAGCTTTTTTTTTTTTAACTTTCTTTTTCTGGTATTTCATTGTTAGTATAAATAAGTACAACAGATTTCTATATATTAATCTTGTATCCTTACACTTGTTATTTTCTAATCTATAGATAAGTTTTTAAAAAATATATTGTAGCATTCAGGTCTCATCACAACACCATGAAACTGGGACTCAGAGAAGTTGATTAGTTTGCTCATATTCTCAAAGTTTCTTCTCCCAAAGACCAACTTTTTGCCAGATCTTGTTCTGGTGAGAGGAAAAATTTGAAGCATACTGAGTTGAGTTCCCTGTAAGAAAGCTAAGGTTTGATTGTATTGAAAGGAGGCTGAGATGGAATGAAGACAGAATTTGCTGGGATTGCAGAGAAGGGAGGCCAGTGTCCTAACAGGGTTTATTGGTAGGCATGGGTCTTCCCATGGTGCAGAGGAAGAGCCAAGGATATTGATGGAAGAGTGGACATGGGAAAAGACGTGGATCCTGGTTCTAAAGCAGCTAGGGAAGGATCTTTTAGGTCTATAGACAGCCATGAAGAAGGATGGCAGATAGTGGGGAAGTCAGATGACCTATACCTGAGATTAGGAGAGATAATTAAGTAAAGTTTTAGAAAATAAGATGGTGTGAGAGGAGTGAAGAAAGCATAAAGAAAGCTTATTCGCATTGGAAGGGAGATCTAGAAGATGCATGTAAGTGAAATAAGATGGTTGATAACTAGAATACATTTGGATAGGGATGAAGATGCTGGTAGCTGGTAGAAAGGAGAGGAAGAGGGATGACAGAGACATTTGAGAGGAGGCTGGAGGGGATGGAAGGTTCTGAAGAAGTCTAGTTGGAATGCTGGCTAGATTACAGTTCTGTGTATAATCTAAAGTGGCTCTAAACCTAACTGCTATAAGTAAACATAGCTCAAGTTTGTCATACTATATAAATATTTTGGAATACAGAATGGAGCTATTGTACAACAATGCCTGGAATGCTTTCTTTGTATTGACTAGTCAAGTAACAATCAACCTGAAAAGGTCAGGAGAGTTCTCTCTTCCTCTCTTTTTAATGGAAGAAATGTCATCATACATCAACATTGTTTTAAAATTTGTGGTAGCTACATAAATAATTCTGTGCTTGGGAGGAATAACTCTCACACCTTTGGGGGTTAATTTTACTTCCTTTGAAATACTGTAGAATTTTAAACAAGTTCTCATTTTTGGGTAACTGCCATGCCAGCTTTTAAAAGTGCTAAATGTTTTTTGTGTGTTCATGTGTGGATGTGATATTTAATTAAAAAGAAACCTGAAGTCCACCCAACTTTTAAAACAACACCTTTTTTTCTGAATTTCAAGCCCCACTCTATGGTTATAATGGACAAGGTGATGTTCATGGAATTGCTACAACACAGGCTCTGGCATCAGATATCCTGCACATAAGACAAACCTTCCCATATTTTAATGAAGTGACTTGGTGACGCTGCTTAACTTTCTTTAGCTTCAGTTTCTTCATTTGTAAAATAGGAATGGAAGCATCTTGCCCAGAGATTGCACATGAAGATGAAGTGAGGTAAGAGTGAAATGATCAGCTTCAAGGGTTGGGTGCTTCGAGCTAACTGTTATAACTCTCTGTACTGGGGAATTCAGTTGTGCAACAATGTGAGAACTTATGGTCTAGGATATGTCTACTTTCTCATCTGAGTCTCTGAAATTTCCCATAGGTTCTATAACTAAAAATAAAACTGTAGTACTTATTTAAAGGGAAGATATAGGAAGTCTTATGGGCCAGTGAGGGAATCGAATCAGCTTACTACAAGAATTTTAAGTAGCCTTAGGCATGGCCCTTGAAACTCTGCTTCTGATTTCCTTCTTGAGCTGCCGCAATCCACTGGCTAATCCTTCTTGAGAGACAATGCAGGTTCCTCATCATAATAGTGAGATTAACTCTGATTTAAGAAACTTGTTTTCCTGGCAAGAGCAGAGTTCATGTTCTATTTATAGCAGATCTTTGGACTAATGCTCTCTAACTTTGCCTCTGAACTGATTCACATACACCAGGGATTTTAAGATCGGTTCTGATTTGAAGGTTAGGAAGACAGTTCCAAAGTGGCCTAACTCTTCGACCTTTCCTACTTATCTACATGAGTCTGGAAGTTGAACTAATATTTTTGGGTATAGAAGTTGAGGGATTAGGAAATTAGCTTTCATTTTGCTGATTAGATTTTAAATAAGATTATCCTTTTCATGAGGTTGTAGGAATGGATTAGTCCAAAGAATACCAGACATTTTTTTAGCCCTTAAAGGGTTACCCAGATTCTAACTTATCTCTTCACTTCCCTAACTCTCTTTTCCTCTCCCCTCCTCTCCCTTACTCTTTCTTCTCTTTTCTGTTTTCTTCCTTTCCTTTCCTTTCTTTCCCTGTTCTCACTCATCTATTATCTGTCATCCATCTGTTTATCCCGGAGAAGGCAATGGCACCCCACTCCAGTACTCTTGCCTGGAAAATCCCATGGATGGAGGAGCCTGGTAGGCTGCAGTCCATGGGGTCGCTAAGTCGGACCTGACTGAGTGACTTCACTTTCACCTTTCGCTTTCATGCATTGGAGAAGGAAATGGCAACCCACTCCAGTATTCTTGCCTGGAGAATCCCAGGGATGGGGGAGCCTGGTGGGCTGCCGTCTATGGGGTCGCACAGAGTCGGACACGACTGAAGTGACTTACAATCTGTTTATCCATCTATCAGTCTGCCTATCCTCTTTCTCTCTCTCTCTCTATCATGTACCTTTGTCTACCTATATTTTGTTTTAATGGGAATGGGCACAAAGGTGATAAGGCAGCAGTAGTTATCTGAAGTTTGAAATATCACTGGAGTTTGTTTGAAATGTTGCATGAAAGCAGTTCAATTTTACCTGTCTTGTATCATTTCTTAAAATCATGGTCAAGGAAGAAGAGGACTTTTCTAGAGTCCAAAGAGATACAATTCAGTGTAATGAGACAAAACAGAGCAAAGGAATCTTGTTGGTTAAAAGCTAAAATTCCTAGTGATAAGAAAATAATTAGAATCTCCTTTACCTCTTCAAAACAAGAGGTACTAGTGGCTCCAGCTCCTCACCTGGCCTCATTTTCCAGTTGCCATAAAACTTTCTGCCCTGAGATAGACTACTGCCCTTCTGTCTGCACCTCACATCTGTGTAAGCAATCATCAGCCCACCAGTGCTGTGTAGGTGATCCACTCAAAACCCGGGTCTCTTATTTGCTTGAACTTCTCAATTCCCGTAATCCTCCCACTCCATTGCAACCAGCATTGCCACTCTTGTGGTTACACTACATATTTTTGGTAGTGTTACTAATAGCTTCTCCTCCTTCAAAATTCTGGACAGCAAATTTTGTCCTGCTATCTGATTACCACCTTCTGAATCTCAGTCTCACTCCTACCAGTTCCCTTTGAACTCTTCTTGGATGCCATAGGGACATTCAATCCGTTGACCTTAGGCTTTCTAAAAAATTTCTTCTCTTTCATATTGTTGTTTACCTTCTTGCCCAGCTAGTTTTTGTGATCTGGCATTTTAGTCACATCTTTGCAGAAAAGCTGAATTCAGTTGTTCTCTCTCTCCATAGTACTCATTTGAAAAAACCCAACCTTGTGAAACCTGGTTATCCTATGCTGTGACCATACCTGAGCAACTGCTGTTTGTAGAGAAAGTTTATACAACTGTGCTGACTGGGCTTGTCTAAATTTATCCACCCTAAATCTGAAATGGTATCCAGTGCTGCCAGACAATGCTATTATAGTTTCCTGGCACATTAACTCTACTACACTCTAAGATGACCTATATTCTCAAACCTCCATACTTACATCCCATTTATAATCTTAACCAATTAAATGGAGATAACTAATTGCTACTGTGTCTCCCTATCACTGAAACTAACCTACCTGCATCTGTACCTCCACATATTCTATTTTCCTTCTGTTACACTGAGAGTAGTGTTTCCACTCCTCATATCTGATGTATTACTATGGATAGTTGTTTAAAATTAAACTGCCTTTGGTCCTATATCCTACTTGTATGTTCTGTTTCTCTATCTTTCTTTACATAATCTTCAAATTATTTGTTTATAACTGTCTTCATTTCCCATTTTTCTTTTCAGAGGTCCATTCCAGGGACACTTTTTGTACCCATCATTCTGCTGAAATTGGTCTGTTTACTACCATCTAATTGGTCAATTATCAGTTTAATGGTCAATTTCTATCCTCACCTCATTCAACCTCTTACTAGCATCTGACACAGGTGACCTCTCTTTCTTTCTCCTCTTTCTTCATCTTTTTTCATATTTGATGATTTTATTGTTTGTTTCACAAATAAAACACGTTAGTGAATAATTCTGAAGTGATGACTGTAAATAGGTAATGAAATCCTGTTGACGACTGACTTTGACTCCTTCATAGGTGCAGCTTTCCCTTTTTAAAAAAATATCTATTTATTTGGCTGCTCTGGATGTTAGCTGCGACACTTGGAATCTTTGATCTTTGTTGAGGCATGCGAGATCTTTTAGTTGTGGCATATGAGATCTAGTTACCTAACTAGGGATCAAACCCGGGCCCCCTGCATTGGAGCTTGGAGTCTTAGTCACTGGACCACCAGGGAAGACC
Organism: Aepyceros melampus; assembly: GCA_006408695.1. NCBI lineage: Eukaryota > Metazoa > Chordata > Mammalia > Artiodactyla > Bovidae > Aepyceros > Aepyceros melampus. The sequence goes on from SJXQ01002275.1 coordinate 89,028, forward strand.
CCATCTTTCCCTTTTGAAATTCCTCAGCGATCTCCTGATAAAGCACACTTGATAATTGAATATGTGACATATGTGACAAAGGTAACTGCTAATTCCTGATTGAGTAAATATCTCCTTTCTTCTTGAAACTTTTTTCTCTAAACTGCCACATGTTTCTCTGACTTTTTTCCTATCTCATGGGTTGATCTTTTTGGATTTTTGCTGGTTGTATTTTGTTATTCAACCTCTACACTGGAATGCTCCAGCACTGGGAACATAGACTCTAGAACCAAATTGCTTGGGTTCATATTCTGATTCTGTCACTTCCTATCTGTATGACCTTGAGAAATTTACTATATTATTTCTCTCATTGAGAAATGAGGGAAAATCATAGTTCCTGCTTCCTAGAGATGTTGTAAGGATTGAACAAGTTAATATATAGAGAGCATATTGAAAGTTGTCTGTTAATTAGTACTATATATTAATGTGATATATTAATGGCAGCTGTTATTATTCCCCTCACTTTTAAATTTGGTGCTAAAGTGAAAGGGGCTTGCTTTTGGGTCATGGAGCTGGAAAATGCCAATTAATAGCTTCTGGTGGCCCTTTTTTCCTGCTATGTGGAGAAAGTCAACATGAAGAGAATGAGGCTAACATATAAAAGCAGCCAAGAAGAAGTAAGTAGTAGTGTAATAGTCAGCATTCTTGGTTGTGAAAGCAGAATAAATTGCAGATAGTCCAGCTAAATTAAAAAAAAATGGATTTATTAAAAAAAAAAACATTAGGTAGCTGGAGGAATTTCCAGGATTACTGGAAAACACAATTGATATTTCATTGCCATGAAATATTGCAGTCATGAACAGTATAGCTAAGAAAAATGACTAACCTCTTTAAACAATTATTCTAGGAGAAGCACATCCTTACTACCTGCTGCCACTTAACATGCCCCAACCCTGAACCTGATGTCAAAATCTGTGCCACTGATGCCCCAGAAAACTAAGACAACTTGAGTATTGATATTGTTGGATAAATCAACAAATTTCCCAGTGCAAGGCCAACACTGCAAGTCTTGTGTGGCTAAATCTGTTAGGCAAAGTACAGATCATGTGTTTTTGCTCTAGCTGCAAAGGAGTCTGGTGAATGTAATTTTTAATCTTACTTTTGGAAGGCAGAATTGACAGTGTGGAAAACTATAAAGATACAAGAATGATTTTGCACAGCCACAAGTGATACATTTCCAACAAAGATTTGTGTTGTAGAAAAGGGGACCCATTGATTTCATGTAAATTCCTTGATTTAGTTGTATCTAAGCCTGGAAAAGTTCAGTTTTCATTCCAATCCCAAAGAAAGGCAATGCCAAAGAATGCTCAAACTACCACACAATTGCACTCATCTCACACGCTAGTAAAGTAATGCTCAAAATTCTCCAAGCCAGGCTTCAGCAATAGGTGAACTGTGAACTTTCAGATGTTCAAGCTAGTTTTAGAAAAGGCAGAGGAATCAGAGATCAAATTGCCAACATCCGCTGGATCATGGAAAAAGCAAGAGAGTTTCAGAAAAACATCTATTTCTGCTTTCTTGACTATGCCAAAGCCTTTGACTGTGTGGATCACAATAAACTGTGGAAAATTCTGAAAGAGATGGGAATACCAGACCACCTGACCTGCCTCTTGAGAAATCTGTATGCAGGTCAGGAAGCAACAGTTAGAACTGGACATGGAACAACAGACTGGTTCCAAATAGGAAAAGGAGTACGTCAAGGCTGTATATTGTCACTCTGCTTATTTAACTTCTATGTGGAGTACATCATGAGAAACGCTGGACTGGAAGAAACACAAGCTGGAATCAAGATTGCCGGGAGAAATATCAATAACCTCAGATATGCAGATGATACCACCCTTATGGCAGAAAGTGAAGAAGGACTAAAGAGCCTCTTGATGAAAGTGAAAGAGGAGAGTGAAAAAGTTGGCTTAAAGCTCAACATTCAGAAAACGAAGATCATGGCATCTGGTCCCATCACTTCATGGGAAATAGATGGGGAAACAGTGGAAACAGTGTCAGACTTTTTTTTTTGGGGTTCCAAAATCATTGCAGATGGTGATTGGAGCCATGAAATTAAAAGATGCTTACTCCTTGGAAGGAAAGTTATGACCAACCTGAATAGCATATTAAAAAGCAGAGACATTACTTTGCCGACTAAGGTCCGTCTAGTCAAGGCTATGGTTTTTTCAGTAGTCATGTATGGATGTGAGAGTTGGAGTGTGAAGAAAAGCTGAGTGCCGAAGAATTGATGCTTTTGAACTGTGGTGTTGAAGAAGACTCTTGAGAGTCCCTTGGACTGCAAGGAGATCCAACCAGTCCATCCTAAAGGAAACCAGTTCAAAGTGTTCATTGGAAGGATTGATGCTGAAGCTGAAATTCCAATACTTTGGCCACCTCATGTGAAGAGTTGACTCATTGGAAAGACTCTGATGCTGGGAGGGATTGGGGGCAGGAAGAGAAGGGGACGACAGAGGATGAGATGGCTGGATGGCATTACCAACTTGATGGACATGAGTTTGAGTGAACTCCGGGAGTTGGTGATGGACAGGGAGGCCTGGCGTGCTGTTATTCATGGGGTCACAAGGAGTCAGTCATGACTGAATGACTGAACTGAACTGAACTGAACTGAAGCCTGCCCTTGGATCTTCTTGTTTTATGAGAAGATAAGTTTCTTCATTTAGTTAACATAATTAACTGTTTTTTGGTTGATTCTATTAATATTTAATGTTTTTGTAAGTATAGATGTTTTTCTTTTTCTTTTTCCTTCTGATTTAAGCTCCACTATTACAATATCCTCTCAGTTGGTGTTTTACTCTAGGCCTGCCTTCTCTCCCTTTTGTTCATTTTCTTCTCTGGAGTTTTGGATAGTCTTTCATCAATGTAAGCCTGCGTCACTCTTCTGATTAAAACCCTTCCTGACTTTCCATTGCCTTAGGATAAAAACATAATGTTTGCACAGTGTACAGTTCTCTATAATCTAGCCCTCCTTTAGTTCATTTTTGCTGCTTTCTCTGATCACGTCTTGGTAGGCTTCATTTCATTCTTTTTCATATCATCTTTCCTTTTCACTTTTATCTGTACCTTTAGACTGTTTCTATCTTCCTTACTGAGGACTTAAGCCTGGGATACAGCCTGTCATTTCTGAGAGACTGTTCCAAAGAGGTACGGAAAGGAAGAGACAGAATATATAGAGGTTTTTTGCAAAAAGAATCAAACCAAAATAAAAACCAGGCAGTTGAACATCAAAGGATTACTGCTAATTAAAGAAAAACCACACACCTCTAGTTAATGAATTTTCTCCTTTTCTGTGTATGGAAAGATACTGTATAAGAATCTGGGCTTTTTGAAGCTATTGTTTTAATATGCACATTAGCTATCTTAAGGCAGTATTCTGTTACCTCAGTCCTGTGTTCCCCTCTGGGTGCTAATGAGGGTGGCTGCAGTGCTGAAGGCTTCTGTCTGCAACATCCTTTGTTTACTGTAATGGCAGCAAAAGTCTTTGTTCAAGTCCTTGACCTGCTTCTCATTGGGGTTCTTGAGAGAATTAAATGATGTGTTCTGTAGAGGGTCTTCTGGAAGTGGACCCCAACCTTTTTGGCATCAGGAACTGGTTTTGTGGAGGATAGTTTTTCCATGACCATAGTCGGGGTATGGTTTGGGGATCATTCAAGTGCGTTACATTTATTATGCACTTTATGTCCATTAGGGCTTCCTTGGTGGCCCAGAGGTTAAAACGTCTGCTTCCAGTGCAGGAGACCTGGGTTTGATCCCTGGGTCGGGAAGATCCCCTGGAGAAGGAAATGGTAGCCCACTCCAGTATTCTTGCCTGGAGAATCCCATGGTCGGAGAAGCCTGGTAGGGTATTATGTCTATTATTATTACTTTGTGATATATAATGAAATTATTATACCAGTCACCACAATGCAGAATCAGTGGGAGCCCTGAACTTGTTTTTCTGTAACTAGACGGCTCCATCCTGGCTGTGAAGGGAGACAGTGGTACCTGCTCCCCAGTGCTGACATCACTGCCTCAGCTCCACCTTGGAGCATCGTGCATTAGATTCTCATAAGGAGTGGGCAACCAAGATTCCTCACATGCACAGTTCACAGTAGGATTTGCACTCCTGTGAGAATCTAATGCTGCTGCTGATCTGACAGGAGGTAGAGCTCCAGCAGCAATACAAGCAATGGATGCGTGGTTGCTAAACTGCCCAGTCACGTCCAACTCTTTGCAACCCCATGGACTGTAGCCGCTTGGCTCCTCTGTCCATGGGATTCTCCAAGCAAGAATACTGGAGTGGGTTGCCATTTCCTCCTCCAGGGGATCTTCCTGATCCAGAGATTGAACCTGTGTCACCTGAATCTCTTTCATCGGCAGGCAGATTCTTTACAATTGAGCTACTTGATCTGACAGGAGGTGGAGCTCAGGCAGTAATGCTAGCAGTGGCGAGAAGCTGTAAATACAGTGAAGCTTAGCTTGCTCACAGGCCCGTCACCTTCTGCTGTGCAGTCTGGTTCCTAACAGGCCACAGACTGGTACTGGACTGTGGCCTGGGGGTTGGGGACCCCTGCTCTAATATAAAGGTGTACTCAGTTACCTTTTGCATGAATCACAGTGCCGGGTTCTTCCCTGAGGTGATGTCTTTGCTGCCCAAGGCAGGAGTGACTTAAACTCACAGCGCGTCTATTTCATTAGATCTATCCCACCTGATGTGTCTCAGATGCTGCCATTCTTTCCCCTTCCCTGGAGCCACTAGAGCTGCATTGTGTCTTAAAAGGATGGACCATAAAAGCCTTTGTTAAGTTGTCCGCATACCCTTTATGTCTGTACTTATATCAGATTGTAAGCCCCTAGAGGAGCAGAGCCAAGTTGTTAACTCACATTCATGGTTCTAAATTCAGTGCAGTGAGCAGATCGGGTTTATCATCATCATGATGATGAAGAGGAGCTGGAAGATTTTTCTTCCATTATATCGAGTACAACTACTGAATTTTATAGGCTCCCTCGTAGAATTTTCTGGATGGTCTCTTCTTTTTCACTTGAATACCTTATTCCCCTGAAGTGAAATGCAGTATAGAGAGGTAAATGGTCTGAAAACAAATGTACTGTAATACATTCACTTTGGCTACAAAAATAAAACAACCCAAACCTAGTTTTTCTTGCAGTCTTTAAATCCAGATGGTAGTAAAATTTGACATTTCAATTCTGTTTGTGAAATTCATTTTGTTTTTAAATTGGGAAGAACCATAGAGCTAAAAATTGTCTGAAGTACTAGGAAGCCCTGGTGAGACCTCTTTAAGAGTGTTATTAATAAGGGCTTCATATTTTAAAGTAAATTTAGAGGCACTGTAAATAGAGACTGCAAATAACTGTAATGATCATTACTAAGGACCCTGATGTCAGGCGGTATGTGCTGCCCCATATCTAAGATGAAAATGAAGGGAAAAGAGAAATCTGGACAAAATTAGAGACAGTTTAGTAGCTAAAGTAGTTAATATTTTTTAGAGTTCTCATTTTTGTTTATAAGTCTCATTCCAAAAGATACGTTATCACTCTCAACAAGTCTGTCTATAAAGTTCTAAAATTTAGATCATGTAAGGTCTCTTTATAAGTAAGTATTTATACTGTAAGGATCCAGTTTAATCAGTTAAGCTCAACATTTAAGGGTCCAGTGTCCAGAGTGTTCAAAACCTGAAAAAAAAAAAGACCCCCTTATACCTCTGCCCCTCCATTGACAGGGCTTGTTTCTGACTGGGTCTGATATATATATATCCCTGGAAGAAATCATAGAAACAAATCAGCAGCTATATGTTATAAGTAGTGTATCAATTAAGTTTGTTTTGGTTGAAAGTTAAGAAAGTTTAACCTAAATTATTTTAATTAAAAAAGGAGTTTATTGACTTTTTAAACAGTCACAGTGGGGTGACTGGCTTAATTGTTGCTTGACACAGATGCTCCAGAAATAGTCTCAAGGGCTGTGTCTTACCTCAACTTTTCTCTCTTCCATGTATAGATCTCATTCTTAGACAGAATTATCTATTGGGGCAGAGAATATTTCTCATTTTCAGCAGATGATCAAAAGCCTTGTTTCTGGTTCTCAACGCCTGCAGTAGGTCATATACTCATCCTTGAATCAGTCACTTTGTGTAAGAGAATTGAATCTGCTGATTAACTTATTTCTGCCATGCCTTGCTCTCAAGTTAAGAGTGAGGACACATCATTCAAACCACATGGTCTTAAGTTGGTGGGAAGGTAGTTCCTGTAGGGAGTTTCATGATGAATATAGGGGCCAATATGATAGATATCAGCTATATTTAATTAAACTACTTGAAATTTTGATGGAATATTTACTTGATATTGACTGTTTACTGTGTGGTGGAACATGTGAAAATGAGTACGAAAGGTCTTCTCCTTAAGGTTTCTTATGGGGAAACCTGGGAAACCATCTAACTCTTAAAGTAAGGCTGCTATGAGAGCTTTATGTTTTCTAGCTCTGATATATTTAATTAAAGAGTCTGAGTACCTGACTGCTTTGATATATTGTAGGAAGCTACTTTCTCCTCACCTTTTCTCCAGGGAAGCACACATTCTCTGGAGATGGAGAGAATAAGATGTTTTGTATTCTCTCTCCCTTTTACGAACCACATTCTGCATATAGGCTAAAAGGAGAAAGAGTTATTTCTGGCATTGGACTGAAGGAAATTCCTCTGTGTGTTTATTGCTGCTGTATACATAAACTGAACATTTTGTGTGCAGTGACAGTTATAGTTTCCTTCACTGGCTCTGGTTCATGTTCTTTTCTCTCTGATGATTTCTTCTCTGTTTTCTTCCATGTCTTTTCTCCTCCTCCATAAATGCATAATTTATAAATGTGTGTGTGCATGTGTGTATAAACAGTTGATATGAGAATATTTAACAAATGGTATGTCATATTCATTTACTAATTAGAGTGGATGCCACCTATAAACAACCAGCACAATTGTAGTGGGACACAAAGCCTGTAAAGAAGCCATATCTCAGACGAGAAAGAGGAGATTCAGAGATACAAAGAAAAGTGTTAGGAAGCCAGTCAAGGGTGAGAGAAGAGAAGAATTAGGTTGTGAGTGAGAGAGAGCAAAGTGGAGAGAATGCTCAGTCTCAGAGCTACCTCCAAACTGAGAGGTTTTCCTTTTCCCTGAGGGTGGTCTGTGCAAGTTCCTTTGAAATCCTGTTTCCCTTATTGCTCAATTGATTCTTTTTTTTTTAAAATTATTATTATTATGCTCAATCGATTCTTTCACTAAACCACCCTCTTCCCTTTAAAATCTGCCTGAGGGACTTTGTTAGTAGAAACTAAAGCTAGCTGTCTAAAATGAGTGGAATCATACTATCTATCAGTTCAGTTCAGTCGCTCAGTCGTATCCGACTCTTTGCAACCCCATGAATAGCAGCACGCCAGGACTCCCTGTCGATCCAACTCCCGGAGTTCACTCAGACTCACGTCCATTGAGTCCATGATGCCATCCAGCCATCTTATCCTTGGTCGTCCCCTTCTCCTCCTGCCCCCAATCCCTCCCAGCATCAGGGTCTTTTCCAATGAGTCAACTCTTCGCGTGAGGTGGCCAAAGTACTGGAGCTTCAGTTTTAGCATCATTCCTTCCAAAGTAATCCCAGGGTTGATCTCCTTCAGAATGGACTGGTTAGATCTCCTTGCAGTCCAATGGACTCTCAAGAGTCTTCTCCAACACCACAGTTCAAAAGCATCAACTCTTCGGTGCTCAGCCTTCTTCACAGTCCAACTCTCACATCCATACATGACCACAGGAAAAACCATAGCCTTGACTAGACAGACCTTAGTCGGTAGAGTAATGTCTCTGCTTTTGAATATACTATCTAGGTTGGACATAACTTTTCTTCCAAAGAGTAAGCGTCTTTTAATTTCATGGCTGCAATCACCATCTGCAGTGATTTTGGAGCCCCCAAAAATAAA
>SJXQ01002276.1:0-46686 GCA_006408695.1 Aepyceros melampus
AGATGTTCTTTTGATGAATTTGTGCAGGAGAAAGTGGTCTCTCCGTCCTATTCCTCCGCCATCTTCCCACACCCCTTAACCCATTCTTGCAACATCCTCATCCTTTTCAGGATTTGGTAAAAGAATCCATTGCTCTAAGTTCAGTGTAACTGAATGTTTCCTGAACAGCCATTCCCTGCTTTCCTGATTTTTCTGTTGATCTGACTATTCCTTGAACAACATACTCCTTTTAGTTTCTCCTAGGGTGTCTAGAACTATTGCAAATAATTCTTTTTTCTTTTGTTTATTCTCTAAGTCTTATAATAAATTTCCTTACATTTCAAAATCTTGCATTAATATTATTTGATTTAATTGCATTTTCCTTCATGTATTAGTTACCTATTTATTATAACACAAATTCTTTTTTTGAAGATATTAAATCTTTTATTGATTATACTTGATAATGGATGATACATGAGCTTCATTCCCATCTATAACTTTATTTGGTATCATAATTCAATTTTGATATATTACATAGGATGTGCCAACAGTCATTAATAACCAAAAAAACTCCATGACTTTGCATGGGTGACTCTTTTAACAGCGAACTACAGGTCACAACACAGTAACTGTCAGTTCAACTACAACAAGGTTCTGAAGACAAAAGCTTCTCCACCAAAGCAGGTTGTAAATAAATTTTGAGTGGAACCTGGCATCACCCTGAAAGAATTCTAACTTTACACTGTTGGGATAGTTTACCAAAATGGCTTCAGAGTAGATTAACTTTACACAGCACATTTTTTAAAAAAGTATGTATTCAGCATCATGATTAGACTATTACATTTAGCAATCAACAGTATGACTGCAAAAAAAAACCCAACAACCTACACTAAAACTCTTTATTGGAGTACTTTACACTTTCCATAAAACAGAAACTAAAATAACCTGTTACACAATTAATCAACAAATACAGTCCTCAAGGTTTTTGCTCATATACACGAGTATTGTCTAAAACATGTGTTCTTTGTGGCAGCTAAGCCCTGCACTACTGTGCTTGGCTGAGTTCACAAATCTGTTGTAACCTATCACTTCTCTGGCTCTCCTCTCCTGCTAAACTCTGTTTCCTGGCAGTAATTGAAACCTTCTCCCACTGTCATAGGTACTGCTGCTACTGGAACCACCATAGCCACCTTGGTTTCCTGGTTTGGCAAAATATTGGCCTCCACCACCATAGGAGCCAGAACTTCTGCCTCCAAAGTTTCCTCCTTTCACGGGTCCAAAATTTGAAGATTGATTATTGTAATTGCCAAAATCATTGTAGCTTCTGCCACCTCCAAAATTGCTTCCATCATTACCAAATCTGTTATAGCCATCCCCAATGCCACTAATATCCACCACCACCATGGCCGCCATCAAAGTTTCCAGACCGCTTTGACCTCTTTGGTTGGATGAAGCACTAGCCATCTCTTGCTTAGGCAAGCCTCGATAGGGCTTTTCTTACTTCACAGTTGTGGCCATTCACAATGTGCTATTTCTCAATGACAGTGTTGTCTATGGAATCATGGTCATCAAAGGTTACAAAAGCAAAGCCTCTCTTTCTGCCACTGCCTCGGTCAGTCATGATTTCAGTCACTTCAGTTTTCCCCTACTATTGTGAATAATTTCTCAGGTGATATACTTCAGTGTCTTTAATGCCACCAACAAAAATCTTTTTCACGGTTAATTGGACACCAGCTCTCTGAGAATCTTCTCTTGAGACAGTCTCTTAGGTTCTACAACTCTTCCATCCACCTTGTGTGGCCTTGCATTCATGGCTGTGTCCACCTCCTCTACAGAAGCACGTGTGACAAACCCGCAGCCTCTGGAGCACTTGGTGTTCGGATTCCTTATTACCACACGGTCTGTGAGTGTTCCCCATTGCTCAGAGTGGCTCCTTAGACTCTCATCACTTGTTTCAAAGCTCAGTCCTCTGATGAAGAGCTTCCGCAGCTGTTAGGCTCTTTGGGAGAGTTTGACTTGGACATGGTGGCAGTGGAGGGGGCAGACTTCAATGATGCTTACTCAGGGCATCCATAGGCAGAAAGTATAACACTAATTCTTAATCCCCAGAGTTACATATCCAGGTGGTCTTTTTAGCTGTTCCACATTAAATTCAGTATTTTAATTTAAAATTTTTCCCTTCCTTATTTAAGTAAGGGTGTTTTTACTCCTTGGGGCTACCTTTAAACACTTTAAGCCAAAACTGTTTTGGAGAAGAGAATGAGCTGTGCTTAGTCACTCAATCATGTCTGACTCTTCGCGACCCTATGGACTGTAGCTCCCCAGGCGCCTCTGTCCATGGGATTTTCCAGGCAAGAATACTGGAGTTGGATGCTATGCCCTCCTCCAGGGGATCTTCTCAAGCTAGCGATCAAACCCAGGTCTCCCTGATTGCACGCCAATTCTTTACTGTCTGAGCCACCAAGGAAGCCCATGTATACTAGAGTGGGTAGCTTATCCCTTCTCCAGGGGATCTCCCTGACCCAGGAATCAAACTGGGGTCTCCTGCATTACAGGTGGAGAAGAGATGAGTCCTCTATAAAATATGAATTGAATCTCGAACCGAACTTTAAATTTTTTGGCTATTGGAAAGCAAAAAGGAAAGTTGTAATAACTTAGTAATGTAGATATATGATCAACCCTGAACATTCATTGGAAGGACTGATGCTGAAGCTGAAGCTCCAGTTCTTTGGCCACCTGATGCGAACAGCCAACTTTTTGGTAAAAACCCTGATGCTGGGAAAGATTTAGGGCAGGAGGAGAAGGGAATGACAGAGGATGAGATGGTTGGATGGCACCACTGACTCAGTGGACATGATTTGAGCAAACTCTGGGAAATACCGAAGAACAGGGAAAACCTGGCATACTGTAGTCAGACATGACCTAGCAGCTGAACCACGATTTAGCAGCTGAACCACAACAACAATGCCCAAATGGAAGGATTATTATACATATGTGAAAGTGAAAGTTGCTCAGTCGTGTCTGACTCCTAGCAACCCATGGACTATACAGTCCATGGAATTCTCCAGGTCAGAATACTGGAATGGAAGCCATTCCTTTCTCCAGGGGATCTTCCCAACCGAGGGATCAAACCCAGGTCTCCCACTTTGCAGGCAGATTCTTTACCAGCTGAGCCACAAGAGAAGCCCAGGAATACTGTAGTGGGTAGCCTATCCTTTCTCCAGAGAATCTTTCCCAACCCAGAAATCGAACTGGAGTCTCCTGCATTGCAAGTGGATTCTTTACCAACTGAGCTATCAGGGAAGCCCATAATAGATATATATCCAGAAGGAAAGATTATTGGGGTTTTGTGGGGAGGAATACAATTTTATGTTCTATTCTCTAGGCTTTTCCAATAAAGAAGGCTATCACTAAAATAAGTAACCATCATAGCACCACTTTGCTCAGTTTAAGATACTTTTAGTGACCATTTTATTTCATATAGTACTTGTTATTTAAAGTAACTACTTACTCTTCTTAAGTCATTTCTGATGTTCTAGTCATTGAGCTATAATACAGGCAGTTATCCATCCATTCTGCTTCATTTTATGTATTTTTCCTGTACTGAACAATTCATGAACATCCATTAAAACTGTAATACTGTAAAGTCTTTTTTTTTCAGGAAGTATGATTGGGCACCTCAGGGAGTTAAAGCATAATGTTAATGAATATGAGATTGTGAATTTAATTTCCATGCTTGCCAGTTAATTTTTTGGATTCCATGGTGAGTTTTAAATCACCTAGTCCAAACCCATTATCTTTTCTAGAGAAGCTTTCGTTTATGCAATAAATGACTTTATTAAAAACTGTCTCCCAGGTAAACACTTTATTTTAGTTCCTGTAAGTAAATGTAAGGTAATACCTTTGAAGAACCAAATTGGTGAATGCTCTGTTGGTAATAATCACGTAAATAGCTTGCTGTTGCCAAAGATTTAAATAACCAGTCAATAATAAATTAACATATTTGTGAATTTCAATTAAGTCCAATTATTCAACCAGTTGCATTGGTAAAGAAAATTGAAATGGTAAGAACTCGACCTTTACTATAATCCAGATACATTGTTTGTTTCTTTGTAGTGCTTTATTTAGAGGACAGTTTCCAAATTCATCCCTTAGCTGTCTTTCTGCACCATTTTTAAACTTAGAACTTTGTGCACTGAGGTCTAACAGAGAACTCCTGGGCATTGAGAACACATCCTTAAGCAATAAAATCAATTGGCAGCGAATGTTTTTGCATGCATTGTCAGAATATATGATTCCTATGGCTCTTCTAACCCTTAGGTTCTAAGAATTTAGAATTCTTATGCAGGTACTGTTTGCTTTCCATTTGGACTATTCAAGGCTAGGTATGATGGTGCTAGGTGCATGTGCAGTTAGAAACCTGCCTTAGGTTCTTTTCTTGCTACCTATTGTTTGAAGTAAAGCATCCCAAACTTAGAAGCATAAAACAGCAAAACAACAATCTTTTACTATTGTTAACTCTCATGGTTCAGAGGGTTGACTAGGCTAACTAGAGTGGTTCATAATTAGGGTCTCATGTTTGCCATCAGTTGTGGCTGGGGCTAGAGTCAACTCTGAAGACTTCCTCACTTGGGTATCAGAGTGTTGACTGGGACTTCAGCAGGAAGTTTTTCCACATAGATTCTGCACATTGTGGTAGCTAGGTTCCAAGGTTCAGTGTCCCAAAACCCACAGGCCAGGTGGAAGCTCTATCTTTTTATGACCTAGCCTCGGGAATCATGCAGCATAACTTTCACTACATCCCATCTGTTAGAGTCAGTACGATAAGTGAGGGGAGTTAGACTCCACCTGACAGAAGGCAAAGATTTGGCAGACATATTTTCAACTAGCACATACTCTTCATTTGGACTTTGTTCCTCCAGGTTGTAAGCCTCGTCATTTCTCTAAAGTGACTTTGGCTATGAAAAGAGACCATGCCCCTTCTCTAAAGTATACTGGCGAGTACCATGTGGATTGTTTTGAAATTTGTTTAACCTGTGGAAGTGTGAGGTACTTCTTCCCTGAAAGTGAAATGCTGGACTGCAGATCTGAGTCAGTAGTGTGTGCATGCTAAGTTGCTTCAGTCTTGTCTACTCTTTGTGACTCTGGGCTGTAGCCCTCCAGGCTTCTCTGTCCATGGGTTTCTTTAGGCAAAAAATGCTGGAGTGGGTTGCCATGCTCTCCTCCCAGGGATATTCCAGACCCAGGGATCAAACCCACATACATCTCTTACATCTCCTCCATTGGCAGGTGAGTTCTTCATCACTAGAGTCACCTGGGAAGCAATACCAGATTATTGGCTTAGATGTTCTTGAGAACCAGGGTAAAATGGTCTGCATATATTGTAGTAAGGAAGAGTGTTTTCACCAAAGAGAAAGTAAGGGTGTATTTGAAAGTCACTTACATTCAATCTCTCAGAACTTAAGTTTCCTCACTTTTAAAGTAGAGGGGAATTACAAAAGAAATGCAAGACTTGTACATCAAAAACAATAAAATATTGTTGAAAAAACTTAAAGAAGACATACAAGAATGGAAAGATATCCTGTGTTCAGTGTGTGCTCAGTCACATCTGATTCTTTGCCACCCCATAGACTATAGCACTATACCACCAGGCTCCTCTGTTCGTGGAATTTTCCAGGCAAAAATACTGAAATGGGTTGCATTTCCTACTCCCGGGGTGTTCAGTGTAATCCATCTCAAAAATCTGTCTTTTTTTTTTTTTTTTTTTTTTTAGAAATTGGCACACTAATCCTAAAATTTGCATGGAAATGCAAGGGACTCAGAGTAGCCAAAACAACCCTTGATAAAGAACAAAGTTGGAGGATCCACACTTTGCAACTTCAAAATTTACTACAGTAATGAGCGTACTATAGTTACAGTAGTCTGCTACAATGATTAAATAGTGTGGTACAAGTATAACAAGAGATACAGATATTAGTGCAGTAGAATTGATGATCTAGAAAGAAACCCATACATGTATGGTCAGTTGATTTGACAAAGTTGCAAGGATAATTGATAGAAAAGAATATAGTCTTTTCAGCAAATGGTGCTGGGACAACTGGATACAAAAGAATGAATTTGAGTCCCTACTTTGTGCAGTATATAATACAAAAATAACTGGAAAAGGATCAATGACCTAATAGTAAGAACTAAATTATAAAACTCTTAGAAGAAAGCATAGTTGTAAATGATTGTGACCTTATCTGGGATGAATGTCCAGTAGTTCAGTTGGTGGGTAGTTACATGTTTAGATTTTAAAGAAACTGCAAGACTATTTTTGAGAGTCCCGTATTGCTTTACATTGCTACTAGCAATGTATGATGTCATTTCTCTTTGGCAGCATTTGGTGTTATCACTCTGATTTGTTTGTAGTGGTAGCTTCAGTTCAGTCACTCAGTCGTGTCTGACTCTTTGCAGTGCACTCAGTCGTGTCTGACTCAACCCCATGAATTGCAGCACGCCAGGCTTCCTTGTCCATCACCAACTCCCGGAGTTCACTCAGACTCACATCCATCCAGTCGGTGATGCCATCCAGCCATCTCATCCTCTGTCGTCCCCTTCTCCTCCTGCCCCCAATCCCTCCCAGCATCAGTCTTTTCCAGTGAGTCAGCTCTTCGCATGAGGTGGCCAAAGTACTGTAGCTTCAGCTTTAGCATCATTCCTTCCAAAGAAATCCCAGGGCTGATCTCCTTCAGAATGGACTGGTTGGATCTTGCAGTCCAAGGGACTCTCAAGAGTCTTCTCCAACACCACAGTTCAAAAGCATCAATTCTTTGGTGCTCAGCTTTCTTCACAGTCCAACTCTCACATCCATACATGACCACTGGGAAAACCATAGCCTTGACTAGATGGACCTTTGTTGGCAAAGTAATGTCTCTGCTTTTGAATATACTATCTAGGTTGGTCATAACTTTTCTTCCAAGGAGTAAGCATCTTTTAATTTCATGGCTGCAGTCACCATCTGCAGTGATTTTGGAGCCCCCNGACCACTGGGAAAACCATAGCCTTGACTAGATGGACCTTTGTTGGCAAAGTAATGTCTCTGCTTTTGAATATACTATCTAGGTTGGTCATAACTTTTCTTCCAAGGAGTAAGCATCTTTTAATTTCATGGCTGCAGTCACCATCTGCAGTGATTTTGGAGCCCCCCAAAATAAAGTCTGACACTGTTTACACTGTTTCCCCATCTATTTGCCATGAAGTGATGGGACCAGATGCCATGATCTTCGTTTTCTGAATGTTGAGCTTTAAGTCAACTTTTTCAGTCTACTCGTTGACTTTCATCAAGAGGCTTTTTAGTTCCTCTTGACTTTGTGCCATAAGGGTGGTGTCATCTGCATATCTGAGGTTATTGATATTTCTCCCGGCAATCTTGATTCCAGGTTGTGCTTCTTCCAGCCCAGCGTTTCTCATGATGTACTCTACATAGAAGTTAAATAAGCAGGGTGACAGTATACAGCCTTGACGTACTCCTTTTCCTATTTGGAACCAGTCTGTTGTTCCATGTCCCATTCTAACCATTGCTTCCTGACCTGCATATAGGTTTCTCAAGAGGCAGGTCAGGTGGTCTGGTATTCCCATCTCTTTCAGAATTTTCCACAGTTTACTGTGATCCACACAGTCAAAGGCTTTGGCATAGTCAATAAAGCAGAAATAGATGTTTTTCTGGAACTCTCTTGCTTTTTCCATGATCCAGCGGACGTTGGCAATTTGATCTCTGGTTCCTTTGCCTTTTCTGAAACCAGCTTGAACATCTGAAGTTCACGATTCACGTATTGCTGAGGCTTGGCTTGGAGAATTTTAAGCATTTCTTTACTAGCGTGTGAGATGAGTGCAATTGTGCGGTAGTTTGAGCATTCTTTGGCATTGGAATGAAAACTGACCATTTCCAGTCCTGTGGCCACTGCTGAGTATCCCAAATTTGTTGGCGTATTGAGTGCAGCACTTTCACAGCATCATCTTTCAGATTTGAAAAGGTCATCTGGAATTCCATTACCTCCACTAGCTTTGTTCATAGTGATGCTTTCTAAGGCCCACTTGACTTCACATTCCAGGATGTCTGGTAGGTTATTGTGGTTTTAATTTGCATTTCCTAATGGATAATGATGTTGGATCTTTTCATGTAACTATATATCATCTGCATCTTCAGTGAAATGTCTCTTCATGTCTTTCACTATTTTCTAATTGGATGTTTTTTTTTAATTGTTGATTTTTGAGAATTCTTTATACATAAATAATTCTTGATACTAGTCCTTTAATTCTGTGTTTTGCAAATATATTCTCCTAGTCTGCAGCATGTTTTTTTGTTTGTTTTGGTTAGAGCAAGCTTTCAATTTTAATGAAACTCATTTTATAAATTTTTTCTTTTATGGATTATGCTTTTGGTGTAATTTCTGATAACTCTGCATAACCTTGATTCTGAGGATTTTCGCTGGTGGTTTGTTTTATAAAAGTTATACAGTGTTGTGTCTTATATTTAAGTTCATGATCTATTTTGAGTAAATTTTGTATAAGGTATGCTGTTGAAGGTTTTTTTTTTTTTGATGAATGTCCATTTGCTCTAGCGTTATTTGCATTTGTTGAAAGGACTGTCTTTCCTCCATTGAAATACCTTTGGGGTCTTGCTAAAAATAAAGTGGATATATTTATATTGGAAAATTTTGTATAAGGTATGCTGTTGAAGGTTTTTTTTTTTTTGATGAATGTCCATTTGCTCTAGCGTTATTTGCATTTGTTGAAAGGACTGTCTTTCCTCCATTGAAATACCTTTGGGGTCTTGCTAAAAATAAAGTGGATATATTTATATTGGACTGTTTCTGGGTTCTATATGTCTATTCCTCTGCTGATACCACCAATATGCTTCTGTGAATTTCCTTCTTTAGGCTATTATATGATAGATTATGTTGATTAATCTGATTATGGAACTAGCCTTTTGACCCTAGACTAAAGCTCACCTGGTCAGTCATGGGGATAATTCATTTCACATATTGCTAAATTCTATTTTCTAATTTTTAAAAAAGATTTTAATATCTGTAGTTATGAGAGATATTGGCCTATGGATTTCTTTTTTGTGTTGTCTTTGTTTTGTTTTGGTATCAGGGTAATGCTAGCTTCAATTAAATGAACTCTGAAGTGTTTTTCTCCCCCTCTATTTTCTGGAAGAGATTGTATAGAATTGGTGTCAATTTTCTTTAAATGTTTGGTAGATCTCTGCAGTGAAATCATATGGGTATGGAGAGGTTTTTGTTTTGACCATTTGAAAATTATGGATTCAACTTCTTAAGAGTAATGGGGCTATTCAAATTATTTCATATTGAGTGAGTAGTGATAGTTTGTGCTTTTCTAGGAATTGATTCATTCCTTTTAATCTATGTATGTTGAATTGTTCAGAGTATTTGCTCATTATTCTTTTGATACCTATAATGTCTGTAGTGTTATCTCCTGTTTTATGCCTAATATTGGTCATTTGTGTCTTATATCTTTGTCAGCCTTCTGTCAATTTTCTTTAGCCCTTTAAAGATCAATTGTTTGTTTCACTAATTTTTTTTCTGTGTGTGTGTGTGTGTTGCGGGGGGTGTGGGTGTATCAATTGTCATTGTTTTCTGTTATCTATGTTATTTCCTTCTGTTTGCTTCAGGTTTATTTTGCTCTTTTTCTAGCTTCAATTACATTGGGATTAGATAATTGATTTGAGGCTTTTCTCTTGCTAATATATACATTTAGTTCTGTAAATTTCCCTTTGTACTACTTTAGTTATACTACACAAATTTTGATGTTATATTTTCATTTTCATTCTATTCATTGTATCTTTTATTTCACTTGAGATTCTTCTTTCATTCATGTGGATTGTGTAAATAGGTATATATTGTTTTCTTTACAAGTGTTGGCAGATGTACCTGTTGTTGTTCTATTATTGATTCTAGTTTGATGCCATTGTGATTAAAGAGTACAGTAGGATTTCAGTTCTTTTATAGGCTTGAGATTTTGTTTATGGCCAAGATAGGATCTCTTGATGTTGATGTGAGCACTTGAAAAAAAAAAAAAATGTATACTCCTGTTATATAGAATTGTAGTCATGATTTGTCCTGCTAAAACAAAGTACCATAGACTGGGTAGCTTAAACAACAGGTATTTATATATTCTGGAGTCTAAAGTGTCCAAGATCAAGTTGCCAGACATCTCTGTTCTCTGGTGAGCACTTTCTTCTGATTTACAGATTGTCACCTTCTTGCCTTGTCCTTTCATGCCAGAGGGGGAGACAAAGCAAGCTCTGTGGTCTCTCTTCTTAAAGAGATACTAATCCTGGGACTTCCCTGGGGATCCAGGGATTAAGACTCCATGCTTTCACTGCAGGGGGCATGGTTCCATCCTTGGTCAGGGAACTAAGATCCCGCATGCTGTGTGTGTGACTCAGGCACACTAATCCCATCATTTATAGGGGCTCCACATTCATGACCTAGTTCATAACCTAATCTAAGCCTAATTACCTTCCAAAGTAATTACTTTCCCCATCTCCAAATACTATCTCTTTGGGTTGGGACTTTAAAATATGCTTTCATTTGAGATTGATGGTTACATGATACTTCTTTTTTAAATCCTTTTACTTTCAACCTGTCTATATTATTATATTCAAAAAGAGTTTGTTGTATACAGTTGGGTCCTGTTTTTAGGTCAACTCTGCAGATCTTTAATTGCCATGTTTAGACTTTTACATTGTAATTATTGATTATTTTGGTTTACATTTGCCATTTTATTTTTGTATTTATTCTCTTTTTTTCATTTGTCTGTTTTCTTTTTCCTACCTTCCTGTTGGTTCTAAAACATTTTTTAGAATTCCATTTTGATTATCTACCGTGGTTTTGGATGATCATTTTTATGGCTTTTCAGTGGTTGCCCTAGGTATTATTATATACACATAGGTACTCAGTGTATTAATGTCATTTTATCAGGTCGAGGGATTAGAGAAACCTTACCTTCATATGTGTTTTGTTGCTCTCCCCCATTTATAATCTAATTATATTAAATATTTCCTCTATATATATTTAGAACCATAGTGTTGTAACTTTTGCTGTAACTATCAAACATAATTTATAAAACACAACAGGAGAAAAGCCTATTGTATTTGCCTGTAGTTTTGTTTGCCATTTTCTAACTCTCTAGCATTTCCTTTCTGTTTTGAGAACTTACTTCCATCATCTCATCTGTTTTGAGAACTTTATTTTTAGGGTGAATCTGCTTATGACAGACCTCTTACTTTTCCTTCATCTGGGAATGCCTTGCTTAAATAAATAAATATATAGAATATATTTACTGGTATAAGATTCTGGGTTGACAGTTCTTTTAATGCTTAAAAACTCTTTATGTCACTTTCTTTTAGCTTTGTGGCTTTTTTTTTTTTTTTTTGGTAAGCAGTTCTCTGTTATTTGATTGCTTTTCCTCTGTAGACATGTTTTCTTTTGATACTATCAAGATTTTCTTTTTCTTTAGTTTTCAGAAGTTATGATGTGTCCTGAAAGGGTATTTTTATTTTATTTTGTTTGAGTTTCACTTAGTTTTTTGTCTCTTGCTAACTGAGAAATTTTCTGCCATTGTTTCAGATGCTTTTTTTTTTTGTAAAGCTCTGTTCTTTTTTTTTTTTCTCTCTTGTTCAGAAAGTCCAGTGACATGAATGTTAAACCTTTGTTGAAGTCCCACAGGTCTCTGAGATTCTCTTCATTTGTTTTATTAAGTCTATTTTCTCTCTTTTGTTCAGACTAGATAATTTCGATAGTTTTATCTTTCAGGTTAGCTATTCTTTCTTCTGTCTCCTTCATCCTGTTTACTGAGCTTTTTGTTTTGATTATTGTATTTTTCAGTTCTAAAGACTTTGCTGAGATTCCTATTTCATAGCTGAGCCTTTTTCTTTTCATTTGTTTCATTCATACTCATAATTGCTCACTGAAGCCTTTTCATCACAGCTGCTTTAAAGTCTTTGTTAATTTTCACATCTCTCTTGTCTCAGTATAAGGATGTATTGATATAGATAGATAGTTTTTATTCATTTTGAGTAGTTCTGGTTCTAGATATGATGAGTGATTTTTTTTTTAAATTAGTCCCATCACTTCATGGCAAATAGATAGGGAAACAGTGGAAACTGGCTGAGTTTATGTTTTTGGGCTCCAAAACCACTGCAGATGGTGAGTGCAGCCATGAAATTAAAAGATGCTTACTGCTTAGAAGAAATGTTATGAGCAACTGAGAAAGCATATTAAAAAGCAGAAATATTACTTTGTCAACAAAGGTCCATCTAGTCAAGGCTATGGTTTTTCCAGTAGTCATGTATGCATGTGAGAGTTGGACCATGAAGAGAGCTGAGTGCTGAAGAATTGATGCTTTTGAACTGTGGTGTTGGAGAAGACTCTTGAGATCCCTTGGACTGCAAGGAGATCCAATCAGTCCATCCTAAAGGAGATCAGTCCTGGATGTTCACTGGAAGGACTGATGTTGCAACTGAAGCTTTGGCCACCTGATGTGAAGAACTGTCTCACTGGAAAAGACCCTGATGCTGGGAAAGACTGAGGGCAGGAGGAGAAGGGGACAACAGAGGATGAGATGGTTGGATGGCATCACTGACTCAATGGGCATGAGTTTGGGGAAACTCTGGGAGTTGGTGATGGACGGGGAGGCCTGGCGTGCTGTGGTTCATGAGGTCGCAATGAGTCGGACACGACTGAGTGACTGAACTGAACTGATGAACATTTAAAAAGTTATAAGACTATGGGTTTTATTTTTTATTTTAGTTGTATATTTTTGACATCACTCTGGCAGGGGAAGAGGGTAATAACATCATCACATTGCTGCCAATTTTTGTGTGTTGTTGACGCCCAAGATAGAGATTCTACATTACTGCTGGATCTGGTTGTCATGTCTAGCTCCCCAGTAGGCTTCAATTAATATCTCCCTGTCTGGGAGGTAGAAGTATTATTACCTCAGTACTAATTTCCAGGCGACCTCCATTTACATGACAAGGAAAAGTGTGTGGCCTCTTATAGTTGGACATTCATGTCAGTTTTAATTGTCCACTGGACTTCCTCTGGTGCCATCCCCAGAGGAAGGGGCGATTTACCTGTTTACTGGTGGGTAGGAATGAAAGTCTAGGCTCTCCATGTGATGTCCGCTGACACTGAGGTGTGAGAATGGAGACTTTTTACCATCCATTGGGAATGCAAGTCTTGATTTCTTCCTTGGGTTTTTCTGACACCACCATAACTGAGGTGGTTGGATGTTGGGTGCAGTTCCTCATTATAGTCTCAGGAGCATAGACATCTAAATTTCCCACTCAGTGTATATAAGAGTGGGTGGGGATAGAGTCACAGTTTTTTTGACTGGTTATGTTCTAAAAGTTTCCATTTTGCTAGGTTGCTCTTTTCCTGGTCCATTGGCTTTTGTGGGTATTTTTTTGTATGTATCTACCTATATTTCCTAGTTTTTGGTTTATTCAGCTCTAAGTCTGGTATATATATGAGACGGCAAAATTTAAAAAAAAATGCAAAAGGGAAACTCAGGAGACTCCTTATACTGCTGTTCCTGGAATCCTGAGGTTCCTAGGCAGGCTGCCTTCTCACTATCTTTTTAAGCCTTTTTATATTTGTTTATGTTATGTCTACTAGTAGTAGTAGTTGTTGTTCAGTCGTATGTGACTGTTTGCAACCCCATGGATTGTAGCCCACCATGGGATTCTCCAGGCAGGAATACTGGAGTGGGTTGCCATTCCCTTCTCCAGAGAATCTTCCCGACCCAGGGATTGAACCTGCATCTCCTGCGTTGTCGGCAGATTCTTTCTTGTCTGAACTACAGGCAAATCTCTTATTTTATGTCCAGGGTTTTTAATTGTACTTAAAGGAATAGGGAAAATTATGTCTACTCCACCTTTCCTTTCATGTATTTTATTTTTTTCCAGTTCTTTGTTCCTTTTTATTGTCAAATAGTATCCCAGTATACAGATAAACCACAGTTTGGTTTATCCATTTTCTGTTGATGAGCATTTGGTTTGTTGACAGTTTGGGCTATTAAAATAAAGCTGTTGTGAACATTTCAATACAGCTCTTTTGTTAATATATATTTTTATTTCTCTTGGAAAATACATAAGAGTAGAATTCCTGAGTTGTATAATAAGTGTTTTAACATTTTAGGAAATTGCCAAACTGTTTTTTGAAAGGAATTTACCATTTTTCATTCCTACCATTTCATGCCTACCATTCATACCTGCCATCAAATGACAGAAACTTCAGTTGCTCCACATCATTGTCTATACTTGGTATTATTAGTATTTTTTAAATTATTCTTATGAGTATGTGGTAATTTTAATTTGTATTTTTCTGTTGACTAATTTTATTAAACATCTTTTCACGTATCATTTACTTTCATATATATGCATTTTGAAGTGTCTGTTAAAATCTTTTTCTCATTTTAAAGTGGGTTGTTTGTATTCTTACTGAACTGTAACAGTTCTTTATATATTCTAGATTCTTTTGTGAGATATGGGTTTTTTCTTTTTTTACAATTTTGTTTTTACAGAGTTCAACTTGCCTTTTAATTTTATTAATGGCATGTTTATTATGGCATGTAATAAATGACATGCCATTTATTAATAGCATGTTTTGAAGATTGGATATTAATTCTGATGAAGTCTAATTTATCAAAATCTGTATGATTAGTTATTCATTGTGTCTTAGAAATTTTTTCCACTTCAAGATTGTGAAGAGCTTTTTCCTAGGTTTTGTTCTAAAAGATATATAGTTTTAGCTTTTATATTTAAGTCTATGATCTATTTAAAATTACTTTTGTGTAGTATGAAGCAAAGATTGAGATTTTTTCCCCATATAGATACTTCACTATTCCAGCACCATTAATGGCTATTCTTTCTGCATTGACTTACCTGGCTGTTTGATCATGTCTATGGGTCTGTTTCTAGACTGTCTTATTGATTTACATGTCTGCCCTGATCTGTACTATATTGCACTGGTAATTGTTGCTTTATGCTAAGCTGTGAAGTCAAGTTGTCCTTCATGTTTTTTTAAGGACTAACTCGCTTTATTTAAATCCAAGATAAACTATTCTGCCCTACACAGATTCTTCTTATCTTTTGAAATGTCTTCTTTTACCAGCATTATCGTGGAGCTCTTCTACCTCTGAAGTAGTCCTTTAGATTTGCTTTCCTGTAAAGAAAACCTTTCTACTGTCTCAGGACATTTTCACATTTATTTTAGAATTAGCTAGTCAGTTTTTATCAAAAAATGCCTGTTGTTACTTGATTGTGATTGCATTGAATCAATAGATCATTTTGAAGATAACTGATACTTTAATGATCTTCAATTTTCCAATTCATGAATGTGGGACATATCTTTTATTTATTTATATCTTTTTAATTTTTCAGAAATGTTTTTCAGTGTTCAGGTATTGCACATATTTTGTTAAATTTATGCTAAAATATTCAAGTTATTTCAGGTTATAGTGATACTTATTTTTAACATTAAATTTCCAAGTGTCTATGGCTAGTATATAGAAATAAAATTAGTTTTGATAGTGAATTTGTCTCCTGGGACTTTGTTGTTGCTTAGTCTCCAAGTCATGTCTGACTCTTAGTGACCCCAGGGACTGCAGCATGCCAGACTTCCTGTCCCTCACCATCTCCTGGAGTTTGCCTAATTTCATGTCCATTGAATCAGTGATGCCATCCTACCATCTCATCTTCTGTTGCTGTTTTCTCCTTCTGCCTTTAACCTTTCCCGGCATCAGGATCTTTCCAATGAACTGACCGTTCGCATCAGATGACCAAAATATTGGAGCTTTAGTATCAGTCCTTCTAATGAGTATTCATTGTTGATTTCATATAAGACTAAGTGGTTTGATCTCCTTGCTGTCCAGGGGACTTTCAAGAGTCTTCTCCAGCACCACAGTTCAGTTGTTTGGCATCAGCCTTCTTTCTGGTCCAGCTTTCATATCCGTACATGACTACTGGAAAGACCATAGCCTTGACTATATGGACCTTTTTGCTTCTAACACACTGTCTAGTTTTGTCATAGCTTTCTTGCCAAAAAGTAATATCATCTAATTTCATGGCTGCAGCCACCATACACAGTGATTTTAGAGCCCAAAAAGAGGAAATCTGTTACTTCTTCTAACTTTCTCCCTTCTATTTGCCATGAAGTGATGAGACTGGAGGAACTTAGTTTTGTTAACACTGAGTTTTAAGCTGGCTTTTTCACTCTCCTCCTTCACCCTCATCAAGAGTTTCTTTAATTCCTCTTTGCTTTCTGCCATTAGAGTGGTATCATCCACATAGTATATTTTTGTTGATTCTTAAGGACTGTGGAAAATTCTTCAAGAGAGGGAATACCAGACCACCTGACCTGCCTCCTGAGAAGTCTGTATGCAGGTCAGGAAGCAACAGTTAGAACTGGACATGGAACAACAGACTGGTTCCAAATTGGGAAAGGAGTATGTCAAGGCTATTATTGTCACCTTGCTTATTTAACTTACATGCAGAGTACATCATGAGAAACGCTGGGCTGGAAGAAGCACAAGTTGAAATCAAGATTGCTGGGAGAAATCTCAATAACCTCAGATATGCAGATAACACCACTCTTATGGCAGAAAGCCAAGAAGAAAAGTGAAAAAGTTGGCTTAAAACTCAACGTTCAAAAAACTAAGATCATGGCATCTAGTCCCATCACTTCATGGCAAATAGATGGGGAAACAATGGAAACAGTGAGAGACTTTATTTTGGGGGGCTCCCAAATCACTGCAGATTTTGACTGCAGCCATGAAATTAAAAGATGCTTGCTCCTTTGAAGAAAAGTTATGACCAAACTAGACAGCATATTACAAAGCAAAGTCTTTACTTTGCCTATAAAAGTTTGTCTAGTCAAAGCTATGGTTTTTCCAGTAGTCATGTATGGATGTGAGAGTTGGACTATAAAGAAAGCTGAGCACTGGAGAATTGATGCTTCTGAATTATGGCGCTGGAGAAAACTCTTGAGAAACCCTTGGACTGCCAGGAGATCCAACCAGTCCATCCTAAAGGAAATCAGTCCTGAATATTCATTGGAAGGACTGATGTTAAAGTTGAAACTCCAATACTTTAGCCATCTGATGTGAAGAACTGACTCATTTGAAAAGACTCTGATGCTGGGAAAGCTTGAAGGTGGGAGGAAAAGAGGATGACAGAGGATGAGATGGTTGGATGGCATCACAGACTCAATGGACATGAGTTTGTGTAAGCTCCATGAGCTGGTGATGGACAGTGAAGCCTGGTGTGCTACAGTCCATGGGGTCGCCAAGAGTCAGACACAACTCAGTGACTGAACTGAACTGAAGGATTTTCTATATCTGTGATTATATCACCTGTGGATAAATTCCTGTAGTCTGAGTCACTTACTTTGTACTTTTAATTATGTAATAAAAACAAAAAAATCTGTTCTTTCTCTTAGCTCATCTTTGAGTTTCTGGATTTCACTTTATTGCTATAAACTGCATGCTTTATCAATTCCAAGGTATTTTAATACTTAAATAGGCCTCTGAGAGTTAATGTGTCTAAATTTTCTTAGGTGTGTCAATTAGGTAGGACATTGAATTATAATGTTTTTGTTTTCATCACTGTACCTTCTACCTGGTTACTATCTCCATACATTAATTATCCTTTTTTAAAAATTGAAGTATAGCTGGCGTACAATATTATGTAAGTATTAGGTATGCAGCACAGTGATTCACAATTTTTAAAGGTTCTGTTTCATTTAAAGTTGTAAAACATTGGCTATATTCCTTCCCATTCATGTATTTTAAAACGTTTCCCAACTAGTTACTATTCTATAGTAAAATTAATGCTTACTTGAGAACATTTCATGTAAACAGCCCATAGAAAATGTAGATTGTGATAACATGAATAACTTAGGATAGTGGTTCTCAGATTTAAAGTACATTCAAGTACCTGGAGGGCTTGTTAACACCCCATTCCCAGAAAGCAGTGAGAATTGGCAAGCTTCCAGGTAATGCTGCTGCTCTGGGAACCATACTTTAATAATCACTCCTTTAGAGAAATGATGACAGATCATTAATTTTAAATGATTAATGGAATATGCAGTTGCTTTGAGAAAAAGACAAAAAATTGCAATAAGTAAACTAGATATTAGATCTAAAATATTTAAAGGTTGATATTTATAAGATGACAGTTTCATATTTTTAATGAAATTTGGGTCTTCCCATTTTTCAACACTGTTATATGAGATATCTGAGAGGCCAAAGAAGTATACATTTTATTACAAAGAGAAGAATATAGCAAAAAATCAGAGGTATGATGATCCTTTGATCTGTGAGCATAAAATAATGCCTTTTCATTGGACCTCAATCAAAGAGCATTCAAATGGGTATATTAAACTATATACTCTGCGGCTAGTGTATGATATGCAAAATCTTTTCTAGGGCTTAGAATTGACATGACAGAAGCTCTATTCATTGATCTGAATGATGATGCCCAGCCTGGTATTACCATGCACATATCTCATACTACACTTTCTTCTAAACTTAATCATTTTTCACCCTTGAGTTAGTGAATATAAGTGATACTGGAATTAAGACTACTCCCATCAACAGTATGACCATTTGTCTAGATCGTGGTGAACTTAGAAATATTTTTCCCTGGAGATCACTAACTATAAGGAAGAAAAATTAACATAGTGAAATGTCAGACTGAAGTCTATTAGACATTATTCTTGGGAAGTTGTTATAAGTGTTAATAAAAATACTTGCTTGTGAATATTTATCAGATAGCAGTTATTTTTTATAGACAAATACATCAGAGTTATAAACTGTTTCCTTTTCTCTTCTAGCTCTGTTGGCTTGGCAAAAGCAGCTCTTGAAGCAATTAATGGATTCAACCTTTTTGGCAACCAGGTAAAAAAATAGCAGTAGCAACAATGAACTTCATTGTTTTGATTTGCATGTTTAATTAACTTGGCCATTTATTAACCAATTCATTCACCATGATCAGAGAATGTCTGAAATTTATGTAGCAGCCCATGGTTGAACAACCTTTCCTTTGAATATGATTTGCTTCTTAAATTTTAGTGTTCTAACAAAAAGAGATTGCTTAATTTAACAATAAAGCTGTAAAGGATTTTCATTTTCCAAGTTCAGTAGCTTTTCTCTCTAGTCTTTTGTTCAACTTTCAACCTTTTATATATTCCTTGCATTATGTACTAAATATTTTACTTGTCAGTTCCCTTGTTGGTTTCAATTTAATGTATATAGATGTATATTTCATGCAGAGGGGAAATTTGCTTCAGATGTGCAGCCAAGGAATTGGAAATTGGGATCCTAGCTTAACCCTCAACTGACTGTATTCATTTGTCTAAATCTCATTTTCTTTGAGATTAAAAGGGAAACTCTGAGAATTGCCTTAAATTTTTAACTGATTTCTGCACCTAAACAAGTCACCATGGATTGAGTTGTCAATGGAAGGAATAATATGCCGTAATACTGGTTATTTCTCTGGATCAAGAAGTAGACTAATTTTCTTTAGCATTTTTGTAAAGATACCCATACAGGATAAATGCAAGGAGAAACACACCAAGGCACATATTAATCAAACTAACAGATTAAACATGAAGAAAGAACATTAAAAGCAACAAGGGAAAAGCAACAAGTAACATACAGGGGAAATCCATAATGTTGACAGCTGATCTTTCAGCAGAAACTCTGCAGGCCAGAACTGGACAGCTGCATGTAAAAGAATGAAATTAGAACACTCCCTAAAACCGTACACAAAGATAAACTCATAACGGATTAAAGACCTAAATATAAGACCAGAAACTATAAAACTCTTAGAGGAAAACATAGGCAGAACACTCTATGACATAAATCTCAGCAAGATCCTCTATGACCCACCACCTACAGTTATGGAGAAAAAAAAAAATACCATGGGACCTAATTAAACTTAAAAGCTTTTGCATAATAAAGGAAACATATAAACAAAGTGAAAAGACAATGCTCAGGAAGGGAGAAAATAATTGCAAATTAAACAACTGACAAAGCATTTCCAAAATATAAAAGCAGCTCTTACAACTCAATACTAGAAAAACAAACCACCCAATCAAAAATTGGGCAGATGGCCCAAACAGACATTTTTCCTAAGAAGTCAAGGAGAAGACCAATAAACACATAAAAATATGCTCAACATCACTCATTATTAGAGAAATGCAAGTCAAAACTGCAGTGACATATTATCTCACACCTCAGAATGGCCTTCATCAAAAAATCTATCAACAGTGGATGCTGGAGAGGGTGTGGAGCAAAGGGAACCTTCTTGCACTGTTCATGGAAATGTAAATTGATACAGTAACTGTGGAGAACAATATGGAAAGTCCTTAAAAAACTAGGGATAAAATAACCATATGGCACAACAATCCTGCTACTGGGCATATACCCTGAGAAAAACATATTGAAAATGACACATGTACCCCAGTGTTCACTGCAACAATATTTACAATAGCCAGGATGTAGAAACAACCTAGATGTCAATTGACAGATGAATGGATAAAAACAGCGTGGTACATATATGCAGTGGAGTATTACTCAACCATATAAAGGAGCACATTTGAGTCCATTCTAATGAGATGGATGAACCTAGAACCTATTATACAAAGTGAAGTAAATCAGAATCGGAAGAACTAATACCATATATTAACACATATATATGGAATCTAGAAAGATGGTACTGATGAACCTATTTGCAGGGCAGCAGTGGAGATGCAGACATGGAGAACAGACTTGCGGACACAGAAGTGAAGGACAGGGTGAGACAAATGGAGAGAGGAGCATGGAAATATATAAACTACCATATGTAAAATAGATCAGTAACCTCAGATGTGCAGATGATATCAGCCTAATGGCAGAAAGCAAAGAGGAACTAAAGAACCTCTTGATGAAGGTGAAAGGGGACAGTGAAAAATCTGGCTTAAAACTCAGCATTCTCAAAACTAAGATCATGGCATCTGGTCCCATCACTTCATGTCAAATAGTTGGGGAGACAATGGAACAGTAGCAAACCATTTTCTTGGGCTCCAAAATCACTGCAGATGGTGACTGCAGCCCTGAAATTAAAAGATGCTTGCTCCTTGGAAGAAAAGCTATGACCAACCTAGACAGCGTATTAAAAAGCAGAGATATCACTTTGCTGACATAGGTCCGTATAGTCAAAGCTATAGTTTTTCCAGTAGTCATATATGGATGTAAGAGTTGGACAGTAAAGAAGGCTGAGCACTGAAGAATTGATGCTTTTGAACTGTGATGCTAGAAAAGACTCTTGAGAGTCCCTTGGACTACATGGAGATCAAACCTGTCAATCCCAAAGGAAATTAACCCTGAATACTCATTGAAAGGACTGATGCTAAAGATGAAGCTCTAATACTTTGGCCACCTGATGTGAAAAGCCAACTTATTGAAAAAGACTCTGATGCTGAGAAAGATTGAAGGCAGGAGGAGAAGGTGATGACAGGATTAGATGATTGGATGGCATCACTGATTCAGTGGATGTGAGTTTGAGCAAACTCCCGGAGATAGTGAAGGAGGAATCCTGACGTGCTGCAGTCCATGGAGTCGCAAAGAATCAGACACTACTGAGCGGCTGAGCAACAAATAGATAGCCAGTGGGAATTTCTTATATGACTCAGGGAACTCAAACTGGTGCTCTGTGACAACCTAGAGGTGTCTTATGTGGTGGGAGGTGGGAGGGAGTTTCAAGAGGGAGAGGACATATGCATGCCTGTGGCTGATGTTAGTGTATGACAGAAACCAAAACAATATTGTAAAGCAATTATCCTTCAATTAGAAATAAAATTTTTTCAAAATGGGAGGGCAGAGGAAGTGTCTAAATCATAATTAACCTTAAACTATTCAATGCTAATCAAATCAATGAAGATACATTTTAGGAACTTAGACATGTAAAATGTGACATGGATTTTGTTATGGCAATTATAATACTATGTACCTCAAGTATTGCATTTAAGAAAGTTTCAAGTTGAAGTTAGACAGAAGCAGTTACTTGTTCTGGGTGCCCAAGACGTGACTCTAAATCACTCTCTTCCACATTCTTTTTTCTGTCAAGACCTCTGGCTAGAGAATGGATGGATAAGAGCTCATAAAAATGTGGGGATGTATGAGACTATTGAAAATCATGAGAATTAATACTATGCCTCTTCTAGAGATATTTGGTCCTCTGGCTTTGATCCCTTGGCTTATAACCACATTTCTCTCTCTCTTAAGAGTCAACATACTCATGGAAATCCTACATGTATCCTTCAATTCTTTTTATTTCCTTTTACCCCATCTTACTCTCAGTATATTCCTTTAAATATCTGTGTGTGAATATAATATGTGTGTATAAATATTTAAAGAATATATGTTTATATATATATATATAGACCGATAAGGATGGATGAAAGGAGTTGAGTGAGTGGAGTAGGAATCTGGCATAAAGGAATGGAACTGTATTCAGGGTCAAGACACAGGACCACTGTGTGCTCCTACTCCTCCAGTGAGCTTGCGACTTTGGCTAGATATTTATCTAAGTCTTAGCTTCCTCATTGAAAAGATAGAGATATTGGCACTAACTCAGAAAGTAGTCTTGCAAATAGAAAGTAACTTAGCATCACTCAATTCAGTAGCTCAGTCGTGTCCAACTCTTTGTGACCCATGGTCTGCAGCACGCCAGGCTTCCCTGTCCATCACCAACTCCCAGAGCTTACTCAAACTCATGTCCATCAAGTCAGTGATGCCATCCAACCATCTCATCTTCTGTGGTCTCATTCTCCTCCTGCCTTCAATCTTTCCCAGCATAAGAGTCTTTTCTAATGAGGTGGCTCTTTGCATCAGGTGGCCAAAGTATTGGAGTTTCAGCTTCAGCATGAGTCCTTCCAATGAATATTCAGCACTGATTTCCATTAGAATTGACTGGTTTGATATCCTTCCAGTTCAAGGGATGCTCAAGAGTCTTCAACAATACAGTTCAAAAGCATTAATTCTTCGGCATTCAGCCTTCTTTATGATCCAACTCTCAAATCCGTTCATGATGACTGGGAAAACCATACTTTGACTATACAGACCTGTGTCGACAAAGTAATGGCTCTGCTTTTTAATACGCAGTCTAGGGTGGTCATAGCTTTTCTTCCAAGGAGCAAGAATCTTTTCATTTCATGACTGCAGTCACCATCCGCACTGATTTGGGAGTCCAGGAAAATAAAGTCTGTCACTGTTCCATTGTTTCCTCATCTATTTGCCGTGAAGTGATGGAACTGGATGCCATGATCTTAGTTTTTTGAACGTTGAGTTTTAAGCCAGCATTTTCACTCTCTTCTTTCAATTTCATCAAGAGGCTCTTTAGTTCCTCTTTGTTTTCTACCATTAGAGTGGTGTCATCTTCATATCTGAGGGTATTGATATTTCTCGTGGCAATCTTGATACCAACTTCTGCTTCATCCAGCCCAGCATTACTCATGATGTATGTACTCTGCATATAAGTTAAATAAACAGGGTGACAATATACAGCCTTGATGTACTCCTTTCCCAGTTTGAAATCTGTCTGTTGTTCCATCTGCATTTCTAACTGTTCCTTCTGACCTGCATACAGAATTTTTAGGAGGCAGGTCAGGTGATCTCATATTCCCATCTCTTGGAGAATTTTCTGCAGTGTCTTGTGATCCACACAGTCAAAGGATTTGGCATATTTAATGAAGCAGAAGTCAATGTTTTTCTGGAATTCTCTTGCTTTTTCCATGATCCAACAGATGTTAACAATTTGATCCCTAGTTCCTTTGCCTTTTCTAAATCCAGTTTGTATATC
Organism: Aepyceros melampus; assembly: GCA_006408695.1. NCBI lineage: Eukaryota > Metazoa > Chordata > Mammalia > Artiodactyla > Bovidae > Aepyceros > Aepyceros melampus. The sequence continues at coordinate 23,894 of SJXQ01002276.1, forward strand.
TGGGAGTTCTCAGTTCATGTACTATTGAGGTCTAGCTTGGAGAATTTTGAGATTTTGAGCATTACTTTGCTAGCGTGTGAAATGAGTGCAGTTGTGCAGTACTTTGAACTTCCTTTGAGGCTGGAATGAAAACTGACCTTTTCCAGTCCTGTGGCCTTTGCTGAGTTTTCCAAATTTGCTGGCATATTGAGTGCAAAACTTCATAGCATCATCCTTTAGGATTTGAAATAGCTCAGCTGGAATATCATCACCTGCATTAGCTTTGTTCATAGTGATGCTTCCTAAAACCCTGTTGACTTTGCACTCCAGGATGTCTGGCTCTAGGTGAGTGATCACACCATTATGGTTTTCTGGGTCATTAAGATCTTTTTTGTATAGTTCTTTTGTGTGTTCTTGCCAGCTCTCCTTAAATCTTTTGCTTTTGTTGGGTCCATACCATTTCTTTCCTTTATTGTCCCCACATTTGCATGAAATGTTCCCTTGGTATCTAATTTTCTTGATGAGATCTCTGCTCTTTCCCGTTCTGTTGTTTTCCTCTATTTCTTTGCATTGATCACTTCAGAAGGCTTTCATATCTCTCCTTGCTACACTTTTCTTCTTTTCTCAGCTATTTGTAAGGCTTCCTCAACAGCCATTTTGCCTTTTTGCGTTTCTTTTTCTTGGGGATGGTTTTGATCTCCACCTCCTATACAATGTTAGGAATCTCCATCCATAGCTCTTCAGGCACTCTATTAGATCTAATCCCTTGAAACTGTCACTTCCATTGTTAAATCATAAGGGATTTCATTTAGGTCAACCTGAATGGCCTAGTGATTTTCCCCACTTTCTTCAGTTTAATTCTGAATTTTGCAATAAGAAGTTCGTGATCTGAGCCACAGTCAGCACCCAGTCTTATTTTTGCTGACTGTGTAGAGCGTCTCCATCTTCGACTATAAGGAATATAGAAAGAAAGTGAAGTCGCTCAGTTGTGTCTGACTTTTTATGACCCTGTTGACTGTATCCCGCCAGGTTCCTCTGTCTATGGGATTCCCCAGGCAAGAGTATTGGAGTGAGTCGCCATTTCCTTCTCCAGGGGATCTTCCTAACCCAGGGATTGCACCTGGGTCTCCTGCATTGCAGGTAGATGCTTTATCCTCTGAGCCACCAGGGAAGCCCATAAAGAATATAGTCAATCTGGTTTTGCTATTGACCATGTAGTGATGTCCAGGTGTAAAGTCGCCTCTTGTGTTGTTGGAAGAGGGTGTTTGGTATGACCACTGCTTTCTCTTGGCCAAACTCTGTTAGCCTTTGCCCTGTTTCATTTTATACTTCAAGGCAAACTTTCTTGTTACTCCACTTATCTGTTGACCTCCTACTTTTGCATTCCAATCCCCTGTGATGAAAAGAACATATTTTTTGGTGTTAGTTCTAAAAGGTCTTGTAGGTCATCATAGAACCATTCAACTTCAGCTTCTTAGGCATTAGTGGCTGGGGCATAGACTTGGATTACTGTGATACTGAATGGTTTGCCTTGGAAACAGAGATCAGTCTGTTGTTTTTGAGATTGCACTCAAGTACTGCAATTAGGTCCCTTTTGTTAACTATTAGGGCTGCTCCTTTTTTTCTAAGGGATTCTTGCCTGCAGTAGTTAGATATAATGGTCATCTGAATTCAGTTTGCCCATTCCAGTCCATTTAGTTCACATTACATCCTTAGAATTTATTTATTTTATAAATGGAAACTTCTACCTTTTTACCGCACCATTTTCTTCTTAATTATTGATCTTCTGAAGGAGGTATCTACTTCATGAATTCTTGCCCTTTGTGTGCTTTGGTGTTGAGTGAAGACAAAAATTAATTTTTGTTTTTGGGAATTGTTGGGTGGAATATGCCTTTAACTTTTCTTATTATGTGTTTCTACACTTCCTTCCTTCTTTTTGTAGAGACAGTAACATGGAAACTTAATTGCTCTATGTTAAATAGATAGCCAATGAGAATTTGCTGTATGATTCAGGGAATTCAAACAGGAGCTCTGTATCAGCATAGAGGTATGGGATGGGGTGGGAGATGGGATGAGGACGGAGATGGGATGGAGGTTCAAGAGGGAGGGGACATATGTATATCTGTAGCCGATTCCTGTTGATGTTTGACAGAAAACAACAAAATTCTGTAAAGCAATTATCCTTCAATTAAAAAATAATTTTTTAGATTTAAATTTATTTATTTTAGTTGGAGGCTAATTACTTTACAATATTGTATTGGTTTTGCCATATATCAACATGAATCCACCACGGGTGTACACATGTTCCCCATCCTGAACCCCCCTCCCACCTCCCTCAGGACTTACCATTTAAATCTTTACTCTGAAACTATTTTCAAAACATATTTTTGTTTGGGAGAAAATAAGAAAATTTGATCAACTTAATTTTTCTAGTAAGTTTATAACAAAGGCCTCTTGCTGAAAGTGGAAGAGGAGAGTGAAAAAGTTGGCTTAAAAATCAGCATTCAAAAAACTAAGATCATGGCATCTAGTCCCATCACTTCATGACAAATAGATGGGGAAACAGTGAAAACAGTGACAGACTTTATTTTTTTGGGCTCCAAAATCACTGCAGATTGTGACTGCAGCCATGAAATTAAGGATGCTTGCTCCTTGGAAGAAAAGCTATAACCAACCTAGACAGCATATTTAAAAGCAGAGACATCACTTTGCCAGCAAAGGTCTGCCTAGTCAAAGCTATGGTTTTTCCAGTAGTCATGTATGGATGTGAGAGTTGGACCATAGAGATAGCTGAGCACCAAAGAATTGATGCTTTTGATCTGTGCTGTTGGAGAAGACTCTGAGTCCCTTGAACTGCAAGAGATCAAACCCATCAACCCTAAAGGAAATCAGCCCTGAATATGCATTGGAAGGACTGATGTTGAAGCTGAAACTCTAATACTTTGGCTACCTGATGCAAAGAACTGACTCATTAGGAAAGACCCTGATGCTGGGAAAGATTGAAAGCAGGATGAGAAGGGGACAACATAGGATGAGATGGTTGGATGGCATTACCAACTTGATGGACATGAGTTTGAGCAAGCTCTGGGAGTTAGTGATGAACAGGGAAGCCTGGCATGCTGCAGGCCATGGGGTCGCAAAGAGTTGTACACAATGATCAACTGAACTGAATCGAGCATTTAGAAATTTATTCATATTTGACCATATATGTAGTGATATTTAAATTCATGTAGTGATATATAGATATTTGACAGTACTTAAATAAATCATAGGGCTTCTCTGGTGGCTCAGAGGTTAAAGCGTCTGCCTCCAATGTGGGAGACCCGAGTTCGATCCCTGGGTCAGGAAGATCCCCTGGAGAAGGAAATGGCAACCCACTCCAGTATTCTTGCTTGGAGAATCTCATGGACTGAGGAGCCTGGTGGGCTGCAGTCCATGGGGTCACAAAGAGTCGGACACGACTGAGTGACTTTACTTACTTACTTAAATAAATCATAATTTATACTTAGTAGATGTAGCCAAAGTATTAGAGTTTCAGCTTCAACATCAGTCTTTCCAATGCATGTTCAGGGCTGATTTTCTTTAGGGTTGAGTGGTTTGATCTCCTTGCAGTTCAAGGGACTCAAAGAGTCTTCTCCAACAGCACAGATAAAAAGCATCAATTCTTTGGTGCTCAGCTATCTTTATGGTCCAACATTTTTGTGATTCTTGAGTCTGAGTCTCAGCTCTGTTCTTCTAAAACCCTAAGAATTAACACTCAGGTTCATCTCCCTCTGTAGCCTGAAAATTCCTTTAACAATATGTGAGTAGGATTTCCTCTGGTGAGAGGGGCTGCTGGAATCTATTGTTTGGTCAGTAAGTAAAAGTTGGCTGTTTACAGGCCACTTCCACCACAGCCATAGTACAGAGGGGCAGTTTCCGTCAGTAAAAGTCATTTCTGCAGAATATGTCTGTCAGTTCAGTTCAGTCACTCAGTCGTGTCCGACTCTTTGCGACGCCATGAATCGCAGCACGCCAGGCCTCCCTGTCCATCACCAACTCCCGGAGTTCACCCAGACCCACGCCTATGGAGTCAGTGACGCCATCCAGCCATCTCATCCTCGGTCATCCTCTTCTCTTCCTGCCCCCAATCCCTCCCAGCATCAGAGTCTTTTCCAATGAGTCAACTCTTTGCATGAGGTGGCCAAAGTACTGGAGTTTCAGCTTCAGCATCAATCCTTCCAAAGAAATCCCAGGGCTGATCTCCTTCAGAATGGACTGGTTGGATCTCCTTGCAGTCCAAGGGACTCTCAAGAGTCATTCTCCAACACCACAATTCAAAAGCATCACTTCTAAACTCTTTGCATGAGGTGGCCAAAGTACTGGAGTTTCAGCTTCAGCATCAATCCTTCCAAAGAAATCCCAGGGCTGATCTCCTTCAGAATGGACTGGTTGGATCTCCTTGCAATCCAAGGGACTCTCAAGAGTCATTCTCCAACACCACAATTCAAAAGCATCACTTCTTCAGTGCTCAGCCTTCTTCACAGTCCAACTCTCACAACCATACATGACTACTGGAAAAACCATAGCCTTGACTAAATGGACCTTAGTCAGCAAAGTAATATCTCTGCTTTTGAATATGCTATCTAGGTTGGTCATAACTTTTCTCCCAAGGAGTAAGCGTCTTTTAATTTCATGGCTGCAGTCACCATCTGCAGTGATTTTGGAGCCCCCCAAAATAAAGTCTGACACTGTTTCCACTGTTTCCCCATCTATTTCCCATGAAATGATGGGACTGGATGCCATGATCTTCGAGGCTGTGCCAGAGAGCTATAGCACAGCCTATAATGCTGAGCTAGATAAGAAAGTTTCCTGATCACGGTGATGTGGTGAAAAGGTCATGTATGGTACATATACTGATCAGTTTCATCTTGTTTTTTCTTTGAGGATAGTATGTGCGTTAGATCAGATTCAGAGAAATGGCTAATGAGGGGAAAAAAGGCCTGTACTTTTAATCATTAAAGTACTTAATCATTAAAATACTTTAAATCATTTCACTTTGAATTGAAAATAAAGGGATCATGGTCATGTTACCTGCCAGGTTTCTTGGCCTCCTTCCGTTCCGTTCAGTCGCTCAGTTGTGTCCAACTCTTTGCGACCTGATGAATCGCAGCACGCCAGGCCTCCCTGTCCATCACCAACTCCCGGAGTTCACTCAGACTCACGTCCATTGAGTCCGTGATGCCATCCAGCCATCTCATCCTCGGTCGTCCCCTTCTCCTCCTGCCCCCAATCCCTCCCAGCATCAGGGTCTTTTCCAATGAGTCACCTCTTCCCATGAGGTGGCCAAAGGACTGGAGCTTCAGCTCTAGCATCATCCTTCCAAAGAAATCCCAGGGCTGATCTCCTTCAGAATGGACTGGTTGGATCTCCTTGCAGTCCAAGGGACTCTCAAGAGTCTTCTCCAACACCACAGTTCAAAAGCATCAATTCTTCGGCGCTCAGCCTTCTTCACAGTCCAATTCTCACATCCATACATGACCACAGGAAAAACCATAGCCTTGACTTGGCCTCCTTAATCAATAGGAATTGATCATAAACCAGACAAGAAATTCAGGAAAGGCTTTTTTGGGTTTCCTACTGCAGCAGGGAGGAGCAAGAACAAGTAACACATTCCCTTGCTCACTCATTGTGGGGGCTCAAACTGGTTCTTTATATGCGGTTACGTTAGAGGTGTGTCTGGGGATCAGGCCTGAGGGGGAACTTAGGTGGTTTACCCAGTGCTTTGGTGATGGTATCTGCAGGGAGAATGCAGTCAGTGCCCTAATCTTGCTCCAAGCTCTTCAGAAGTAGCAGTTGGGTTTCTTGGTTTCTTTGTATCTTTTGTCCAGAATTTACCCTAGTTGTTTGTGCACAGTTATTTTTAGTCTCTATAGTTTTTTTGTATTTTGTTGCTTGAGATTTTTGTCCATGTGCCAGCACTGCAGCATAGGTCCCAGGCTGTTTTAGTTTAGATGCCATCTTGGTCATAGGTACCATCTCAGAAGTGTTTGTTGTGGTCATGGAGACCTGAATAGATGGTTCAGTACACTGGAATCACTGGAACTCAAGTCGGGTTGAATCATTGTGTAATGTGTATGTGAAGTGAGTGAAGTCGCTCAGTTGTGTCCGAATCTTTGCGACCCCATGGACTGTAGCCCCTACCAGGCTCCTCCATCCACGGAATTTTCCAGGCAAGAGTACTGGAGTGGGCTGCCATTTCCTTCTCCAGAGGATCTTCCCAACCCAGGGATTGAACCCGGGTCTCCTGCATTGCAGGCAGACTCTTTACTGTCTGAGCCACCAGGGAAGCTTTTGTATAATGTGTATAGTAGAAAACAATTAGAGAAACTCAGTTTTAAGTAAAGTTTGAACTGTCAGTCTTAAACTATGGTCTTTAAATAGAGTCAGGAGTTATAATTTCAGGAAGTGAAAGATGAAAATAAAATATCCCAAGTTAATCAGATACTCTGGAGTTTTTATATATATACGCATCCTTTCATATTCCTGTCTTTAACTAGAAAGATCAAGAGACTGACAAATTGAGCTGAGGTCAGAATCTCAGAGGTGATGATTAAAAAGACTGCTCATATTATGTAGAGTGTTCAAAGCAATACTGACATACCTAGTTTCCTTTGAAATTTGCAGGCCTAAAAGTAATGTGTCTGATAATTTAAAGTAGGTGATAATTGATTCCATATGTAGGCCTCCTTGGTGAGTTTTTTGAAAATTTGTTTCTGAATAGAAATAGATGCTCGTGGTTTTTTAGGTGAATTTTATTCTTCTGTAAATCCAGGCCATATACCTAAAAGCTGTGGTACAGTTTTTAAGATGACAGTCAAACAATATCGTTTAATAGCCTTTGATCTTAATGTAAAAAATATGGTAGCATTATGGATTATTTTTCCTTTTGCATACATTTCTTAGAGGCTGGCAGATGAAGCGATCTGAACAAGTACTTTGGTGAATCTAGATAAACGATTTATTCCTGACTAGAAAATAGAACCCTGGAGAAGGAAATGGCAACCGACTCCAGTATTGTTGCCTGGAGAATTCCATGGACAGAGGAGCCTGGCAGGCTACAATCCATGTGGTTGCAAGAGTTGGACACAACTTAGCAACTAAAGAGAGAGAAAGAAAATAGAAATCGGCTCTTTGTATGAATCAAATGATGATAGAATTGCCAAATTTGCCATTTCACTTCGTTACTTATAAATTATCCTACTTAGATTGCATCTTTTAAAAAATTGAATTCAAGGTAGACTGATTTGACATGGAATTAACTTTAATTATCAGCCTAAGGATAAATAAGTCCCATTCTTTTGTATATTCATTTGACTCCCAATATCTCATAAACATTTATTTCTCTACACTTCTGTTCTACTACTCTACTTGCTCCCCCTTGCCCCCAGATTCAGATCCTAGTTCTGGTCCTCCCCTTTTGCATGAAGTACCCCAAGCTCGCTATGCTGTTTTCTGCTGTAAACTTTAGCGTTTGTTCACTCACCTGGTACTTAGTCATGTATTGCCATGTGCAATGTTGTTTTGTTTAATATTCATCTGATATAGGGCTGTATACCACCTGAGTCAGCTCCTTGGTATCAGAGGTCACGTTCTATCTTGTGCCCTCAAAGCAGAGGGCACATTACTCTGACAGTGGCAGCTACTGCATGAAGGTTTGTTGGACTCAATTTTGACAGTAGGAATGAAAAGTAGGGACTTGCAAATAATAGAAAGACAGTGTAGCATTGATCTGGTTGAGAGACAATCTCATTCATTCCTTGTTCATTTATTGTCAGAGTTAAGAGAAATTTAAGAAATAATATTAGGATTGAGAAATCATTTTGGTTTGTGAGCTAATACTGTGTACATTTTTCCTGTTAACTCATATTCATACACAGAGTGAGTGTGATATTTGGTTCTAGGGGCTAGTACTACTAAATTTTTATTTCAGTCAGTGTATTTTATCTTCAAGGCAAATGCATCTTTGAAATTGGTGAGAAAGGTAATGAAGCAACATAAAATTTGTGATAGTGTTCTTCCTTTTCTCATGTTTTTTTTTTCTGAGTATTCTCTTATAATGGAAGCAGTCTCTGTGTTCCAATTTCAATCTAGGTTCTTAATAAAAGGACAATGCCATGTTTACTTAACAGCTGTACTATTGAAGATGGAAAGCACTAATGGCTAAAGAGTAAATCTTTTTTAACTTGGTTAAGAGACCAGTTACCATTTTTGTTACACTTAGTTTTTTTTATTAAAGCTTTTGGTTCTTACGTTCATTTGGTTTTTTTATTCAAGTTTTTGGTTCTTGTTTGAAAGATAATTTTTAGTGTGGGAAATTACCTAACATGGAACTTAAGATGAAGGCTTCTCTGTCAGAGACTTAATTTTGAACGCTTGTTTCGTTATACTAAGATTTAGCATCATTTTCAGTAAAATGAGGACACTAATGTCCACATAAGGAGCTTAAACAAGATAATCCATGTTAAGCACAAAACACATTGGCTTATACATAGTGAATAACAGCAAGTTTTATGTACATTATTATTTGAGATTCTTCTGTCTTCATATTTTAATCAAGTAGTTTCTATATCAGAAATTCTAGATATCTAAATTCATTTAGTTTGATCATTCTTTATTAGGTCTGTACAATTCAGATTTTGTGAATCCAAATTAGTTCTTAATTCCTTGTTAGAAAATAAGTATCCTTTATTAGTTATCTGTTGATAAATACATTTTAGTTTATAAGAAAACTGACAGGATGAAGAAAATATAAAAATAACATTTATTTTTTATAATTATAAAAGTAGTATATTATTGCAAGAAATCTGAGAAGTACTTGAAGGTATTTAAAAAATTAAAATCTTCTGTAATGCCACTCTCAAATGCAACCAATGTTAATCTTTTTGTAAACTTTTCTTGTCTTTGTATTTTTAATTTTATTATTTTTGTAAATTAAGATAACATTAACTTATAAATGTGAAATTTAGTTCAGTCAGATTGCCCAGTTTTCTACAAGTTCTTTTATGTTAATACAGGAAAATTTATTTCTCTCTCATTCCAGGGCTGTTCTTGGTCAGTTATATTTGTGGATCTTGATGCCCACAATCGCAACCGGCAAACTTTGTGCTCATTGTTACCCAGAGAATCAAGATCTCATGTGAGATACTTTTATAATAAATTAATATGGACTGTTGTTTATGATTGTTGTGTAGTTTTTTTCTTTATCCGAGAAAGTGCTACAAAGTGTTAGAGGTTGGTAGAAGAGGGAAAAAGAGAGAGTGTTGCCACTCACTCCTCTGGCCTTTGGAGATCGTGTTCAGGAAGTGAGCAGAGCTGTGGATAAAGCTGCTTTGTCCTTTCAGTTTTTGTAGAGCCGTAGAGAACTATTTTTTTCTTTTTGAGGAAGTAGTAACATCATACCAAATGAATTTTTTTTTGGTCATAGTTATTATATATTAGTAGGAAGATGTTTTGTATAAGTTAAATTTCTTTTGAATAGAATTGCTTTCCTTATTATTTTCTCTCATTGTACTCACCTTTTTCTTTATCTCCATAAACTCTTATATGCCTATATAGTACCTCATTGCCAATTTTTGTAGGAATTATTCATGGATCTATTCTTGAAAACACCCAAAATGGAATAATTTAGTTATTTTAAGATAACTATTTTATAGAAGTAACACAAGATTATGATAGACAATTAGAGTTTACAAACAAGCAAATAATAAGAGTATATCCACTCATTTTCCAATATTATAGAGTGATACATTTGAGTTTGTATGTATTTTTATATATACATATAATACTGTTATTTTACAAAACTAGAGGAATATTGTTCATAATGCTTGATAACCTGTTTCTTTGAATGGACAAGTTTCTGTGTCAGTACACATTTCTATAATATAATTTATAACATTATTATAATATAATTTATTGGCTGCTACTTTACTCAGCCAATTGCTGGACATTTAGATTATTTTCTGGTTTTCACTATTAGGAACAAATTGTTATGACAAACTAGTTGTAATGATTAATTATTGGTGAAAATTTTTACACAGTGATGTAATATACTAAAATTTGAGTCCAGTGTTGAACTTTGAAAATACTCCTTATAACTGAATGAAGTTTTATCTCCTTTGTAAGGTGCACTAAACCATGCCATATAAACACCTGTCTGTCCCTTGAAGCACTGCAGTCTCACTGTCAGTTAGATAACCTTAGTGGCTTTTCATCTCTGTGATTCTTCTTGGGCTGTGCTGATCATATCACTATAGGCACTTATATTCCCTTCTTTTTCTTCTTGCCTCTAGAACACAGATGCTGCCCTGCTCCCCTGCATCAGTTATCCTGCATTTGCCTTGGATGATGAAGTTCTCTTTAGCCAGACGCTTGATAAAGTGATTAGAAAATTAAAAGGAAAATATGGATTTAAGCGTTTCTTGAGAATGGATATAGAACATCATTGGAAGATCCCAATAGACGCTACTACAAACCAGCTGAAATTAAGGTATCAAAAATATTCCATATCAGATAGCATAACAGATCAAAAAACACTATTTCAGAAGATAGACTTCTTGGCTTTGAATTATGGCTCTGCCACTCACTAGCTGTCTGACCTTGGGCAAGTTAATTAACCTCTCTGTATATAATATTGTTCATTGGTTAAAATAATGTTAGTACCTATATTATTGAGGTTTTATAAGAATTAAATCAGTGTATATAAAAGTATTTAGAACTGTGCTTGACATGTAGTAAACTCTTGATAAACAAGTGTGAAGGCCCATTTGCTCATATTGGGCCATGTTGATTCATTGAGTGAGTAATTTTTCTTTTGCACTTTCAAATTTTACCTGCCTACTATGCCATTTTTCTTAGATAATAGAAAATATCTATTTGTGATCTAATTTTTAATCTGTTAAACAAATGCTTTTTCTATTTGGCTTACGCACTTCCCTCTAAAATGCACCCCTCTAAACGTTTAGTTTTAAGGATTTTATATTTCAAATACATATACAGTAGTCACTGCCTGCTACTTCAATAAAAGACCCTTGGGGAGTCCATTTCTTAAATACTTGTCAAAATGTCCTCTGATCCCTTGTCCATCATTTTCCATTGAGAACATGGAAAAGTTCTCAAAGAATGAAGATATTTCAAGACGGGAGATTCTATTGCATGAGTGTAGCCTCAAGCTACAAATATCTCAGAGTAAATCACTTTCCTTTTTTTCCTCCACTCCCATCAAAGTGAGACTTCCCCAATGATAAAGAATCCGTCTGCAATGCAGGAGACATGAGAGATGCAGGTTTGATCCCTGGGTTGGGAAGATCCCCTGGAGAAGGAAATGGCAACCCACTCCAGCATTCTTGTTTGGGAAATCACAGGACAGGGGAACCTGTCAGGCTACAGTCCATGGGGGTAGCAAAGAGTCAGACACGACTGATGTGACTGAGCATGCATATATATATACCTACATCTTCATTTATTCTAGCTGTTTTTAAGCTTCCCAGATTATAAAATCTCCCAGAAAAGTAAGCATTCACATTGCTGAAGAGTATGCTTTAATGGAGTAGGTTGAAAATCATTAAAAAGAAAAGAAACTCCAAACCCCTCCCTACCTGCCTCCTGTTGTCTCTCTCTCTTTGTTGTCACTTCTAAAGAGAATGGTATGTTCTAGTTGTGGACTAGTTGAGCTAGTCCTAGTTGGACTTCAGGTTTCATTATTTCCTCTTTGCTTGTTCAAGGAATACAGAATTGCTGTTAGTTTCTTTAACAAACATTGTCCTTTAATGCATCTCTAGTTTGTACTGCTCTTTTTTCTTTGTGGAGTTCCCGTAGCTCATCTCCCCAGAGAAACTCATGAAGCATTAACTGAAGCATTTCCTTTCCTATAAACCCTTTCCTGACCCTGTGGGCAGGCTCGGATGCTTCATGCTCTTTATTCTTGGTATATACCATATATAGATGTTTTGTAATGTGCTGCAGTTGTTTTATTTACATGCCTATTTCTCCACTAGGGCAGATTTTCTATCTTTTTATCTCCATAGCCCTCTGTTTAGTAATGCCTGGCATTACTAAGTACTAAGTAAATATTATTGAATGAATGACTACTGTGTGATGGATTAATAAATGAATGAGCTTTTGAATAATAAGAATTCTGAGAAAATGTTTTTTTAAAAAGTAAGTACTTATAAAATCAGTCCAGTTTTTTTATTACAAGAAACTTTCCTATGATGCAAGTGTTCTAATTAATATTATTGTTCTAATATAATTGTTCATGAAATTTTTAATGTTTTGTTTTGTTTTAGCTGTTTGATGGCATTGAATGTGAATTTCCCATATTTTTCCTTTACATGATGATTGATGGTGAGTTTTTCTCCTGAAATTTAAACTGTAGGATATAAGTAGTTTAAAGAAGAGCAGAAATAAAGTATGACTCCTTTCAGCTAGCAAAATAGACTGCACTTAGTAATGTTAACTACTTTACCTATTATATGCTGTTCTTCTGCTTTCTGAATTAATGTTAAATCATTTAGGGCTTCCCTAGTGTCTCAGATGGTGAAAACTCTGCCTGCAATGCAGGAAACCTGGGTTCGATCCCTGGATTGGGAAGATCCCCTGGAGAACAAAATAGCCATCAACTCCAATATTCTTACCTGGAAGATCCCATGAACAGAGGAGCCTGGAGGGCTATACAGTCCATGGGGTCTCAAAGAGTCAGACACAACTGAGTGACTGACACTTTCACTTTCACTTACCCTTCTGCTTTCTGAGTTAATGTTAAATCATTTAAGGAATTAAAAAAAATATTTGAAGTATTTTAAAAGTGATATAAATATATTTTCATCTTTACAAATAATTTTTATGCATAGGAATTATGAACAGTACAGTTTATGATATTGTGAATGTCTGTCTATAATGCTTATACTGAAGAACAGAGGAATTGCAATTAAAATTCAATTTTTAGTTCTAAATGCTAACATGATCTTCTAAAACCAGTGTCCCAGAAAACTATCATATATATTTATTTGCTTTACCTTTTTCCATTTTATTATTTACATATAAAATTCCCAAAATAATTACAATTGAGGTAATTTTTCTAGGGCAAAATTTCTATGGTGCTTATTGAGCTCAAATGCTATTGGATTTTATATTTTACATTTTAGGTGTTTTTAGAGGCAATCCCAAGCAAGTAAAAGAGTATCAGGATCTTCTGACTCCAGTACTTCATCACACCACAGAAGGTATAGTTAAGATGCTTTTTCAAGACATTCTTTCTAGCAATGTTTCCTTAATGTTCCTTTGAAGTGTATAAATGATTGCCTTTTAAACAGAACAGTTTATATTCAGTTGAAAAAATGAATGGGACTGCAAATGGATTAGAATGAATAATCTCTTAATTTGTTATAATAAACTTGTTTCTTATAAAAGGAGCTCATTAGACAAAAGATGGAGATGGAGATGAATTTTAAGAGGTCATGGCTATAGTTACTACCCAATGGTTTGCCAGGTGTCAGGGGTTCTTCATCTGTTACCTACTGTGAAACTCCATCACTGTATGTAATATGATGATAATAAAAAATGACTAATTTTTATCCCTGTCACCAGAAATGCTTTGTTCACGAATGCTGCCCCCTTTAGAGGGCCACTTCAGGAGGCTCTGCTCTAGCCTAACAGGGCCTACCACTGCCAAGAGTATTTTGGCCTCCTCTTTGGAGATGGTTTCAGGGCTTTTTACACATTATTTTGAAATAAATGCCTGCAATAGTTCTAAAATGTCATCCTTTGAGGATGGATTTACTATTTTAGAAATGGTCAGAAGGTCCAGGCTTATGAGTAATATATTGGTTTCAGTTAAGCACCAGCAGGGACCATAAAGGAACATAAGTGATTTTTCTGTATGACTCAAAAACTAATTCTCAAAAAAATTCCAAAGGAGAAATTCCAGATATCTTTGGTGTTTGGATGGATTGGTAAAATAACAACATCTGGAACTTAAAAATTATGGTATGTTGATTAAAAAAATGGATGGTCTTGCAGATGTGATGCACAAACTGGCAATCACAGCAGTAGGCCCCATTCCTGTCTTACATGAAGTTTATGATATTCTTCAGGGTTTTCCACAAATATCTTAGTCATTACATTATGTGCTCACCCTTTAAGATATTTATAATGTTAAAGTAGTAAAATGATTATGGAAAACATTGAATTTCAAATAAATATTAATGTTTAAAACAAGTTATTTTTGTCTTTATGCTCCAAGTAACCACTAGTCCAATGTGAGACATAATGTAATGAATGTTGTAATGAATATATTTAAAATCCCTGAATAAAGTCTTTCAGTATTCAGTGAAAAATCATTGATGCATTGAGGTAATAGTTTGTCTATCACGCTTAGGCTTCATCCTATTGAAAGAGTGATGTTAAAACTATTCTCTGTGTTTCTTAGACCTTTTTACTGGTTTTAGACAGAGGTATCACTGTTGATTGGTGCATGAATAGAGAAGCAAATTTTACAGAAATCTGTGCAGTCTTATAGAAAAATTAAGTTAACTGTGGGCTGATGATATAAGAAGTCTTCTATAGCACTATTAGAAAGTTGGTTTTCCTCCTGTTGATATCATCCACAGAGATTCTAGTCTTAAATAATTTTTAGTTTCTACCAAAAAATGTTTTTAAATGGGTTGGTCATGGGAGGAAGATGGATTTTTTTTTCCTCTTCAATGATATTGAATGGTAGATAATGGGCTTAATGTTTAAAGTGGGGATTTCTTTGCTCTCAGCAATTGCTCGGGGTTATAATTCTTCACTTAAGATTATATAGTATCTCATTTGTAAAGCTTCCACAGACTAATCGTATTACAAATAGCTTATTCTGTAGCTCTAAATATTTGCATACTTTATGTTTATTGATTCACTTAAAGGTGTTAAATGTTGTTAGAAGAGATTATGTACAACTTATAAGTTGGCTAACTTATAACATACGCTGTTCAAATTAGTTTTAAAGTAAAGAAACTTTTCCCACATTATTGACTGGGGATTTCTGAAGAGTCAAATTTTCCTATATTCTATTAGACCACCTTTCTGTCTTTGAAGGGAAAATTCGGAGAGGACACTGATTTGTTATACTTTAAATACTTATTTTTTAAATTCCATAGGTTATCCTGTCATACCAAAGTACTATTATGTGCCAGCTGATTTTGTAGAGTATGAAAAAAGAAACCCTGGTAGTCAGAAGCGATTCCCTAGCAACTGTGGCCGTGATGGAAAACTGTTTCTTTGGGGACAAGCCCTTTACATCATTGCAAAACTCCTGGGTAAGTGAAGAAGACTGGGAATTTTATTTTTTTCCCTTATTATCAAGCTTTTAGAAATAAGTATGTCTTTGTTGGCATTTCTTTTGGATTTGGCTGGTGTTTCATGCTGTTAAGAGGCCTTGAGGGAGTTTTTTTTTAATTGGTGGAAAATTGCTTTACAATGTTGTGTTGGTTTCTGCTGTACAACACAAATCAGTCATAATTATATATGGTGGCACTAGTGGTAAAGAACCTGCCTGCCGTGCAGGAGACATAACATGCAGATTGGATCCCTGGGTGGGGAGGATCCCCTGGAGGAGGGTGTGGCAACTCACGCCAGTATTCTTGCCTGGAGAAGTCAATGGACAGAGGAGCCTGGCGGTTTACAGTCCATGGGGTCACATAGAGTCAGACACAAGTGAAGCAACTTAGCACACATATGCCCCTCTCTCTTGAGCCTCCCTCTCCTCCCCCATCCCACCCCTTTCGGTCATCACAGAGGACCAAGCTGGGCTCCCTGTGTTGCATAGCAACTTCCCACTGTTTGACTCATGATAGTGTATCTGTGTCAGTGTTACTTTCTCAGTTTGTCACACTCTCACCTTCCTCTGCTGTGTCCACAAGTCCAGTTGCTACTAGGTTCATCAGTACCATTTTTCTAGATTTCATATATACACGTTAATATGCTTGTTTTTCTGACTTACTTCAGTCTGTATCAGAGGCTCTAGGTTCATCCGTCTCACTACAACTGACTCAAATTTGTTCTTTTAAATGACTGAGTAATACTCCATTGTATACATGTACCACATCTTCTTTATCCATTCATCTGTCGATGGACATCTAGGTTGCTTGCATGTCCTGGCTAGTATAAATATTGCTACACTAAAGAGTGGGGCACATGGGTCTTTTAGAATTGCAGTTTTCTCAGGGTATATGCCCTGGAGAAGGCAATAGCACCCCACTCCAGTACTCTTGCCTGGAAAATCCCATGGATGGAGGAGCCTGGTGGGTGGCAGTCCATGGGGTCGTGAAGAGTCGGACACAACTGAGCGACTTCACTTTCACTTTTCACTTTCATGCACTGGAGAAGGAAATGGCAACCCACTCCAGTGTTCTTGCCTGGAGAATTCCAGGGACAGGGGAGTCTGGTGGGCTGCCATCTATGGGGTCACACAGAGTTGGGCACAACTGAAGCGACTTAGCAGCAGCAGCAGCAGCAGCAGGGTATATGCCCAGTACTGGGATTGCTGGGTCATATGGTAGATTTACTCCTAGTTTTTTAAGAATTTTCCTACTGCTTTCCATAATGGCTATGTCAACTTACATTCCCACCAACAGTGCAGGAAGTTCCCTTTTCTTCACATCCTCTACAGCATTTATTCTCTGTGGGGTTTTTGTTTTTTTCTTGATATTAGCCATTCTGACTGGTGTGAGGTGTTACCTCATTGTAATTTTGATTTGCATTTCTCTAATAATGGGCGATGTTGAGCATCTTTTCATGTGTTTACTGGCCATCTGTATGTCTTCTTTGGAGAAATGTCTGTTTATGTCTTCTGTCCATTTTTGATTGGATTATTTGCTTTTCTGATATTCAGCTGTATGAGCTAGCTGCTTATATATTTTTGAGATTAATCCTTTGTCACTTGCTTCATTTGCAATTATTTGCTCGAATTCTGTAGGTTGTCTTTTCATCTTGTGTATAGTTTCCTTTGCTGTGCAAAAGCTTTTAAGTTCAATTAAGTCCCATTTGTTTATTTTTGTTTTTATTTCCATTACTCTAGGAGGTAGGTCAGAGAGAATGTTCTTGCCTATGTTTTCCTCTAAAAATAAAAGTGAAAGTCACTCAGTCATATCCAGCTCTTTGCAACCCCATGAACTGTACAGTCCATGGAATTCTCCAGGCCAGAATACTGGAGTTGGAAGCCTTTCCCTTCTCTAGGGTATCTTCCCAACCCAGTGATTGAACCCAGGTCTCCTGCATTGCAGGCAGGTTCTTTACCAGTTGAGCCACAAGGGAAACCCAAGAGTACTGGAGTGAGTAACCTATCCCTTCTCCAGCAGATCTTCCTAACCCAGAAATTGAACCCAGGTCTCCTGCATTGCAGGTGGATTCTTTACCAACTGAGCTATCAGGGAAGACCTATATAGTTTCTGGCCTTGCATTTAAATCTTTAATCTATTTTGAGTTTATTTTTGTGTATGGTGTTAGGAAGTGTTCTAATTTCATTCTTTTACATGTAGCTGTCCAGTTCTTCCAGCACCACTTATTGAAGAGGATGTCTTTTCTTCATTGTAAATTCTTGACTATTTGTCAAAAATAAAATAGTCATAGGTGCATCAGTTTATGCTTTCTGTCTTGTTTCATCGGTCTGTATTTCTGTATTTGTGCCAATACCATACTGTCTTGATGACTATGCTAAGTTGCTGCTAAGTTGCTTCAGTTGTGTCTGACTCTGTGCAACCCCATAGACGGCAGCCCACCAGGCTCCCCTGTCCCTGGGATTCTCCAGGCAAGAACACTGGAGCGGGTTGCCATTTCCTTCTCCAATGCATGAAAGTGAAAAGTGAAAGTGCAGTCGCTTAGTCATGTCCGACTCTTCACGACCCCATGGACTGCCACCCACCAGGCTCCTCCATCCATGGGATTTTCCAGGCAAGAGTACTGGAGTGGGGTGCCATCGTCTTCTCCGCTTGATGACTATAGCTTTGTAGTATAGCTTGAAGTCAGAATGGTTGATTCTTCCAGCTCTCTTCTTCTCTTTCAAGATTGCTTTGGCTATTCAGTCTTTTATGTTTCCATACAAATTGTGAATTTTTTTGTTCTAGTTCTGTGAAAAATACCATTGGTAGTTTGATAAGGATTACATTGAATTTGTAGATTGCTTTGAGCAGCATAGTCATTTTGACAATATTGATACTTCCAGTTCAAGAATATATTATATCCCTCCATCTATTTGTGTTGTCTTTGATTTCTTTCATCATTGTCTTATAGTGTCCTATATGCGGCTTTTTTGTCTCCCCTGGTAGGTTTATTGTAGTTATTTGATTCTTTTTGTTTCAGTGGTGAATGAGATTATTTCCTGAATTTCTCTTTCTGACTTTACATTGTTAGTGTATAGGAATGCAAGGGATTTCTGTGTATTAATTGTATATCCTGAAACTTATTAGCTCTAGTAGTTTTTTGGTGACATTTTTTAGGGTTTTCTATGTATAGAAAAACATCTATACATGTATAAAATATATATCAAAAATCTATGTATAGATGTTTGTCATCTGCAAACAGTGAGAGTTTTACTTCTTCTTTTCCATTCTGGGCTTCTTTTTTATATTTTCTTTGCTCAGTGCCTTGGCTAAGACTTCCGAAACTATATTGAATAATAATGGTGAGAGTGGGCACCCTTGTCTTGTTCCAGATCTTAGGGATTAACCCTTTCACTTTCTCACAGGGAGAATAATGTTTGCTGTGGGTTTGTTGTATATAAGCTTTATTAAGTTGAGGTAGGTTTCTTCTATGCCAGTTTTCTGGAGAGTTTTTATTGTATATGGGTCTTCAATTTTGTTGAAAGATTTCTCTGCATCTATTGAGATGATCGTATAGTTTTTATCTTTTAATTTGTTAATGTGGTATATCACATTGATTGATTTGCATATATTGAAGAATCCTTATATCCCTGGAGTCAACCCCACTTGATCATGGTGTATGATTCTTTTAATATGCTGTTGGATTCTGTTTGCTAGAACTTTGTTGAGGATTTTTTTATGTATGTTCATCAGTGATATTGGCATGTAATTTTCTTTTTTAATGAAATCTTTGTCTGGTTTTGGTATCAGGGTGATGGTGGCCTTATAGAATGAGTTTGAGAGTTTTCATCTTGGAGTTTCTTATCATGTAAAAGTATGTTAATATGTCTATTGTGCTGAATGATGATGGACAGTTTCTGGGAAGAAAATCAAATAGGTCTGTGGGTACCACGTAGGCGCTGCATTCAGCTTACTGTATAGGTTCCTAGCAGAAGGCTATGGAAACTTTTAGTCTCTTTTGTAAATGTAATACAATTCTGACTAAGTATAACAACCATGCTTGGTCATAGCTTTATCATAGCTATGGTCATCCACTTTGCAAAAGAAATCAGGTATATCAAAGTTCTCTTCTTTCCAATAAATACATGTTGGCAGTTTACTCATAAGGGGGAGACATAATGGGGCCATTATTCATAATCTTTTGAAGAATTTTTTTCAGCTTATCCTAAAACTTCAGCCTAAGTATCTTTGGACACACTGAAATGAAGGTTAATTTAATGAACACAAAAAATCTTTATGCATCTTCCTGTGCCATTCCTTGATAAAATTTTAACATTATTAGCGTTCCCATTAAAAAGGTTATCGTATTAGTCAGAATTCTTTTATGTCAAACAGTCTATGAAGCAGGTTGATTGTAAATACTATACTTGCACTAAAAGAAATGCTTACTGTGTGAAATACTGTTATTGTCTTTGCTGTTCTTAGCATTACTGCCCAAAACCTGAATTTCTTGGTGCTGTAAGATTAATCATCTTGGTTTCTGTTTTTTACATTCCAGTAGGGGAAAATATTTCAAAGTCCAGATTCCCGATTTAAGCTTTACACAAATGATATATTGAAGAAGGAAATGGCAACCCACTCCTGTATTCTTGCCTTGGAAATCCTACAGACAGGGGAGCCTGGTTGACTACTGTCCGTGGGATTACAAAGAGTTGGACATGACTTAGTGACTGAGCATGCATGCAAAAAATGGTATATAGGAGCAAACAGAAGCTAACCAAAGAAGAGAAAATTAAGTTATTGCTGTTTTCAATTTGCTTATTTCCTAACTGTATTTTCTAGGTCTCCATTTTTACTTAATGCTAATTTAAGAGCCTGTTGAAAAATGTTTTTCTCTAAACGGACAGTTCTTTGATAAGGAATTGATATTATTTATACAGATTTTGCTTTGAGTTTCTGAAAGAAAAAAAATCTATATATGAAGTAGTTTTCATAGAATCAAGTTGCTAAGGTTGTCTCTAGTTAGAATTTTATTTCCGTCTTATTATCATGAATACAAATAAGCCTTGTTGATATTAAGCTAAATAAAACATATTTTGAAAGAGGAGTAGTAAACCTAAGACAAGAGTTTTAACATGAGAATCATAAGTTTCTGTATACTATACTTGGAAATTACAAGTGAGCATGAGACTGAAAACTGGTACCTGGGCTATAATTTGAGATCTACACTGCCTTCATCCTGCTTTTTGCTATATATTCAGCCTGGCATTGATACAGCTAGAAAGACTGCTGTTTGAGCAGTCTCAGGATAAAAGCAAGAAGGCTAATTAATTGGGAATATAGAATTGACCTACTCTACATAAGCAGATTGAGCTTTAAAAATAAAAAGGATTGAAAATATTAATCAGTAAAAAACATTGGACTTTTGTTACTCCAAAATAAATGTATTAAATGTAGACAGGTTTTGAATGAAGAGAACATTTTCTTCTGTTAAGATCAGAGTGAACAGAAATAGTCCAGGTCATACCTTCATCTCTGTTTCATGATGATTTTGAAAAAGAAAATCTTTTAAAAAAAGTAGTCAATTTCTCTTTTTCCTGCTGTACTTCTAAAAAGGCACTAGAGAACCTGCAAAAGGTGTGTTGCAAACTATGAAACCACATTCTTATCTCCTGCTAAAAAAACAAGAGATGCTGCATATTAATTAGCACTTTGACTTAGCTCTGTGTCATCTGGTTAAGAACTCACTGGTTAAAATGAATAAGATCTCGGAAGAGTGAATCATTTAGTTGCTCTTGACTGTTATATTCTTTCCCCTCCCTGTGCCCTCGCTAAGAACCATCCAATTTCTATGGATGTTAAGATCCCAGCCACCATATTTACAAACAAAGTCCTATTTATTCATTAAAGGACCCTCAGTTGGATATCTGCTTAACAGTATTTTGTGGGCAGTTAATTGGAATTATATGGAAATAATAGAACATAAACCTTTAAAAATATTCTATAGTATATGGCTTTCACTAATTCAGGTGAAATTTAATATTTTGCTCTATGTATATCTTAATGATGGAAAAGGAAATGGCAACCCACTGTAGTAATCTTGCCTGGAAAATTCCATGGATGGAGGAGCCTGGTAGGCTACAGTCCATGGATTTGCAAAGAGTCAGACACAACTGAGCGACTTCACTTTCTTTCTTTCTGTAGTTCCTTGTGGAGAGGGAAATGGCAACCCACTCCAGTGTTCTTGCCTGGAGAATCCCATGACGGAGGGGCCTGGTGAGCTACAGTCTATGGGGTTGCAGAGAGTTGGACACGACTAAGCAACTAACACACACACATACCTTAATGAATAATATGCAACAAAGCTATGTGATTTTATTTCACTGTTAGAGCAGAAAGACTCAGTATGCTATTTCCTGGCCCAAGACCTGAACTACCCACTGTGTTCTTAGAAAATGGTTAATTATTACAGTAATTTTTTTTATCTTTAGAAAATTTAGATAATTAGAAAATCAATGTTTGCTGTGAAATAGGTAAATAAACCACAAACATGTTATTTTAAACCAAATAAAATGTAATTTCAGATATAACATTTGACTTGTCTTAGAATAAAATGATCATTAGTTATACTTTAAACTTTTGTTTACATTTGAAAGTTTAGAAAATGTTCATGTCAGTCTGTAGAAAGCCATGTACTTTTTTGAGTTTTTTGCATAAATAACCTTAAGAATATTTATCACATAAAAGTCATTTGAAAATCATGATCTTTAGATTGAAATTTTTTTGAGGTTAAACTAGAGTCATGTAAGATAACATACAGTTAACGATAACTTTAGAACTTCCCCAAAACCACTATTTAACTTTAATATATTTTCTTATTCAGTATTTTTTTAAAGAGAAACTAACATATCAGTTGTTTAGCTTTGAAAAAAAAAGCCTGACCTCCAGACTTGAGCTTGTGTTTTTAATAAATAATAGCCCCCTTCCCCTTATCCACGAGTATAAATTCTATGACCCACCCTTCTGTGGATACCTGAAACCACGAATAGTACCAAATCCTATATGTACTATGTTTTTTCTTATGTATACATAGCTTTGATAAAGTCTAATGTATAAGTTAAGCATAGTAAGAGGTTAGCAACAATAGCTAATGATACAAAAAGAATAATTTTATAATTTAATAATTTATAATAGTATAGTGCAATAAAAGTTATGGAATGTGGTCTCCCTCAAAGAAAATCCTTATTGTACTATATGTACACCTCTTCTTGTGATAATGTGAGATGATAAGATGTCTACATGATGAAATGAGGTAAGGTGAATGATGTAGGCCTTGTGACATAGCATTAGTTTTCTCTTTTTTTTTCCTTTTTTTAAAATTGATTTTTATTTTATAGTTTGTTTTGCTTTACAATACTGTATTCATTTTGCTATACATTGACTTGAATCAGCCACGAGTATACATGAACTCCCAATCCC